>VZTL01076728.1:8384-63904 GCA_013400535.1 Scopus umbretta | reverse complement strand
GGGGGGGAGAGAGAAAAAAAAAAGACAGCTCTTAGAAACAAGCTCTTTCTGTGTAAGCTGTTGCCAGAGTCTGAGAGAATAAGCCAGCATTTCTGTGCCAGCCCATTCACATGGCCAGGTGAAAAGAAACTCATTCCTTTACAGCCTGTGCTGCCCTACACAACATCTGCTGAGAAAGTGGGATAGGAAACACCAAAAAGGGGAGAAGAGAACAGCCGAGGCCTTCAGGTTAGAAGGGCAGCCTGTTCCCACCAGGGAGCCCCTCTTTCACTTGCAGACAACTGCTGCATTTGACATTTCAATGGGAACTGAGGCAGAGCAGGAGGGAGAGTGATGGAGGAGGGGGAGGTGGGAGAGCACACATAAAGGGACCAGAGTGAGAAAAGAGAGGAGACAAAAATTCTGTGTCGCTTTCATTTCTGCTTTCCCGTTTTTTTCCCCATAATATGACAGTCAGGAGAAAGAGGAGAGTTTCTTTTAAAATTAGACAGACAGGCAGAGGGTTGGCGCTGTTAAAAACTTCTTCAGGATGAATCAATTTTATGGGGCTTACAGAGCAAAATTCTTTATTTTTTGTCATCCCCTTTTTTGTGTTTTCAATGAGAAAGAAAAAGGATTTACATAAAATAAACAAAAAGAATGAATAGCGGCAAACCCTGCCATGGGCACCAACAGTGGATGCTTTTAGAAAAGTTACACGAATATTGTTTCAGTGTTCAGCATTGTCTGAGAGCAAGACACAGACACATTCATGCTGGGGAGTAATTCTGGAGTCCTGATCACTTCATACAAGCCCCTCAAAAAGACCTGCATGCTTTTTTTTAAATCTGCTTTATAGATATTTTCATCCAAACACATCAGAGTATTTTGTGAAGGCTTCAAAGCAGCCCTGTGCCATAAAAGGGTATTATCTCCATTTTACAGAACAGGAAACTGAGGCCCAGAGGGAATCACGCAGACAGCATCCAGAAATGAATCACTAGCGAAGCCTGGAATAAAACTGGTTCCCTGGAGCACCACACTCATCTTCAGTGAATGCAGAAATGGCCTTGGCTAAGTGAGAGTCTTTCCGCTGGGTTTTATGTCAAGCCCAAATATGCAAACCAAAAATAAGACAAACAAGGCTCAAAATGAATTAGTGCATTCATATCTATGACCAGTATGTATGGATTCATAGTCATGACAGTCCATGTACTGGGAAGCATGGAGGAACCTTTCAGCATTAGGTGAGCAGATAAGCAAATGGCTTAGGTGGGAAGATGGTAGAGGAGAGCCCAGGAACAGCTTCCTTGAAGGCAGCACAGGAACGTTAGGGGTCTCCTCAGAAGAGTGAGGTGCAGCCTGGGTACAGCTTCCACAAATCAAAATGGGAAATGAGATATTACACCCATGGTCACTTTAGGTTTCCTTCTTTCTCAGTAAGGATTCCCATGAATTCCCCTCACAGTCAGCAAGGGAGGCAAACAACCAAAAACTTGCAAGATTAACACTACACTCATCCAACAGATGTCATCCAACAGTCAGGGGTACCTTGCTGTTTGCTTGAGACTAGGGTCACACACAGGAGAGAATCTCCAAAAAGCCACAAAGCCCTGAACTTCTGAGCTATAACTCAGGAGTGAGGATTGAGAGGTTAAAATGCTTTGTGTTCAACTGGAATCAGCCTAGAAAGAGTTCAGCATCACTTACCCTTTTGTGTGATGAAAATTTCTAATCTTTCATCCTTCTTGACTGCTGTGACTCAATGTTACTTCCTTTCTGTCTCTGCTCCCCATTGCATACATACATACAAACCAGTGAGTTCCTGGTTAACAGGCCAGTTTGCACTGGGACAGATTTAAGGGTGATCAAACAAGCCACAGGTGCTTCCCAGTAACACAGGTCAGTGTGGCATGCATCACACATCATGATGAACAAGTGCAACCTTCTGCACCATCCTCCTACCAACCTGGCCTCATGGCTCTACTGGCTTTCCAACCTCCACAATGTCCATTTTCACTGTTACACATAATGGGTGTCCACTAGAAGATAGGTCTGAAAATCTGTAGAGTCCATCCGAAGGCATGGAGAGAACTTGCTAAATGATTTTAGAGCCGTTCAGGGGGGTTGTTGTTTTGTTTCAAGTCAGAAGACTGTCTATAAACAAACATTTGTGCCACTGGCAAAAAATAAATGAAATCTCCAACAATGTTTCTTCATCTTTCTGGGTTAGAGCATGAACTCTGTTTTAAAGGGATCCAGGAGCTTGTGTGCAATATGTATTTTATGTACTTGTCACACCCTCAGCAAGGCCAGCACTGTGGTATAGCGGGTATTAGAGCCCCACACAATCCTAAAAACCTCTCTACCGTACTTGGAGGAAATGACAAACACTTTCCAATCCATCTTTTCCTTCCCGCGCACTCCCAATGAGAGCAAAAGGGACATTATAGCTGCTAGAAAGGAGCCTAGTGCATTCTCGAAAACTGCAGGGAAAGCTTCAGCTCATCTTCTGAAAAATCCCATTTTTACCCTTGAAGAACTTCTAAGAGCAAGATCTTACAGCATTTTCCCAGTACTAAAACTCCAGACTCGGCACCAAAGCCCAGTACATGCGAACATCCTAACGGGTAAATCTGGACGAGGTGGTCCAGGCTGCACCCTGTGCTGCACCACTAACTCACCCAGAGCCAGGAGGATGCTGTGGTCTAACCCGGCAGGCAGCTAAACACCACACAGCCGTTCGCTCACTCCCCCCGCTCCCCAGTGGGATGGGGGGAGAATCGGGGGGAAAAAAAACAGTAAAATTAATGGGTTGAGATAAAGACAGTTTAATAGGACAGAAAAGGAAGGAAAAATAATAACATACAGAACAAGTGATGCACAATGCAATTGCTCACCACCCGCTGACCGATGCCCAGCCCGTCCCCGAGCAGCGATCGCTGCCCCCCAGCCAACTCCCTCCGGTTTCTATACTGAGCATGGCACCATATGGTATGGAATAGCCCTGTGGCCAGGTTGGGGCAGCTGTCCTGGCTGTGCCCTCTCCCAGCTCCTTGTGCCCCTGGCAGAGCATGGGAAGCTGAAAAAGTCCTTGACTGGTATAACCACTACTTAGCAACAACTAAAACATCAGTGTGTTATCAGCATTGTTCTCATACTAAGTCCAAAACACAGCACTATGCCAGCTACCAAGAAGAAAATTAACTCTACACCAGCCGAAACGAGGACAGAGATGCTGGATTTTCAGCAAGGAGCTGTTGGCATCTCTGAACTGCATGGCTCTATTTTCCATCTGCAAAACAGGAATAAAAACTACCCACACAAGCTAAGCACAGGGTTTCTGGCAGAAGATAAATCTACAAAGTGCTAGTAAGAGGTTAAATCCCTTCCTGGTGCCTCACAACCAGCTGTCAGAGAGAAAACAGAAACAAATAGAGAGGGTTTGGTTTTTTTTTTCTTCTTTAGCTGTAGTAAAGTTGCCCTTATTATTGCAGTTTTGGCAACAGTAGCGTAAGTTAGGGGACTTTCCTATAGCACAGTTCATACCCCCCCCACCCTTCAATCCCCAGGAGAAGTGACTAATTGAGTGACAACAGAGCAGAGCCACCCAGGCTCTTGCAGCCTCTGCAGCAGGTGACAAGGACAAATCCATCCACCTCTTTCCATATGGGTCTAAAGCCATCTCCCCATGCCCAGTGATGAGAGGTTTCACTGTTTCGGCTGCCACGTTTTATAACACATACTCAGAAACCAGATATCTATGGGGTAATGGCGAGTAATGCACTGGCTGCTATCTGCCTCGCTGAAAGGGTGATAACATTCAGCGGGAGATAGTCATGCTTCCCAAATTAGATAGCTAAACATCAGGCCCTTCAAAAAATACCACCACAAGCACCTCCCTACCATCACCTTTCTACTCACCGATAAGTACAAGAACATTGCTAACACTGCCTTAACTGGTCTTTAAAAAGTCATGACTCACGCAGACAAGATCATGAGATTGGTTTAGATTTAATGTGACTTTTTTCCATTTAAAAGCTCATTTAAATGAGCTTTGGGTTTTCTCCTCATTGCTGCACTAGAAATGGGTTTTAAAACCAAAAACGTGATCAAGAGACAAGCTGCTGTTCCTACAGCAGCTGGACTTCAGTGAAACATTTCAATTTGCAGGAAAGGTACTTTTTCCCAGCCAAGAGATGTGGCGACAATGTGTCTGTCAAAAGCATTCTTCAGGCTAAGTGAGGTGTCTTCTCTGCCCTTGGCTCGAGCCAAGTTTTTGAGCCCTAGTTCATACATATTCCTCCAGAAATAACTGCCTCAAAGTCACAGTAGTGGTTTAGCTCAATGCACTGTTTGATGATGGGTTTGCTGTGCTGCAGCAGTTGATCCATGTATTCATACCACCAACTGATATGGGGTTCTGGCAGAGGCAGGGCAGGTACCTAGGTGGGTAATGAGGACATGCAGTGACACCTGGACACATCACAGCCATTTTCCTCAGGGCACCAGAGCCAAGTTCCTAAGATGTTTGGCCCCTACATTGAAATCCCTCCCAGCACCTGAGGTAGGGGTTGGCCCCAGACGCACCAGCCAGCAGGTCACACGGGGACCTCAGATGATCCAGGTTGGTTGGTACGGGCAAACACATGGTGACGAGGAAATCTTGGTTATGCCCATGGTGTTGTCCCCAGCATGCTCTTCCACAGCCAGGAACTCAGAGATGCCTCAAGTGAGCACTGAAGTGGGGCAGAAGGTTTGTTTGGGGATGAAAAAAAAGAATCGCCTTGCAAACATCTCTGAGAGAATAGAAAAGAGTTAAGAGCTTGACACAGAAATGGCTTTTTGGATCTGGCATTTTGGTGCTCTGTGCTACTGTTGTGCCTCATGAGCTTTATCTTCCCTAGGTGTGAAACACTGTAAGAACCTCACCTCCCAAAAACAGTGGAGATGAAAAAATCTGGAGTTCAGTGCTAGCTGAAGACAGAGGTGACCACAAGGTTGAGATCAGACTTCAGCCAAACCTTCATGCAAGCACAGGAGCGTGTGTTGCACTGCAGTTCTGGTATTTGCAAGCTTCTGGAGCAAGGACCATTTTTGTACAGCTCTTAACACCAGCTTATCAACATTTAATTTTCCACCCCAAAAGGAAAGCTCTGGTTTGCCAGGTTAACCCTGCAGAGAACCGTGCCATTCAGAGACCCATCAGCTGCAAGCGCTGAATTTGGAGCCACCTCCACCTACCGCTCCCCAGTCATATTCTGAGAAATCAGGGGGGAAAAAAATAATCAGAGAACAAATTTTAAATAAAAATATAATGAAGTCATCTGTAAGATGTATGTGGGTAAGTTACCTGCTTGCTGTTACAATTAGCAATTTTTTCAACTGAATTTAAAGCAGATGAAAGCCCTGAAGGCTAAAGTCTGCTAACTTTACCCCCCACCTACCCACCAGTTCCACAAATAAATCTTGTGGGTTTGGAAATAGCTCCTTCCCCACCTCTAACCACAGGCTTGACAGTCCCCGCCAAGCCTCTCTACTTCATTAGTTTCTGGATCTTTCATACCCATACAAATATGCATACATACGCACACACATACAAAGAGCTGCCCACTTACAAACCTGACAGGTAAAATTATTCCCTCCTTCTACAGCCCTCCTAATTGCCTCCCCTGGGCTCTTGCGAAGTGTAAACGTCACTGGCTAAATATTAAGTTCGTGCAGTGTCACTGTTATGCCTTTCATTAGAGCAATATCTGTCTCATAGCTCAGAGTATATGTTACTTCTAATTTCACTGTTAGGACCCACATGTAGTGTGCAACTTTCCAGTCCAACTTTAAATCATTATGCCAATTTCCGTGAGTTATTTAAAGATAATTTTCTCAGGAACCACTTGAAAGACGAAGGTGATATTTTTTTAAAAACAAAACTGTATTTTTTCTAAAACATATTTTGTCCTGGCATGCATAGATGTGCTTTCTCTTGACAATTTTCTCAGAAATTATTGGTAATTCAAGACCTCATTCATTCAATATCATTAAAATTGAGTCATGATATAAGGGTTATTAAAAGGTTTACAATATTTACCATCTTAAATCTCCACTGCTGCAGGCTTGCGATCACTCCAAAGTCTCTGCATTAATTTATTTTTTTTTTTGAACAAAAGTGAATTTCACAGTAGATATTCAAAAGTGAATTTTCCTATCACAGAAGGGTCTTCCCTGCCAGCTGCTGTTGTTTTTCTCCTGAAATCCAAATGAAGAAACATGCCACCTGCAAGGAACAGCAATGATGTTAATTGGATTGCAGTAACTATCAAGAGATAAATAAGCAACAAAAATAATTAGCATTAGCAGTTCCTTGTTTGCAAATTGAGACCTGTAACACTTGCTCCTGAGTTCAGGATGCAAACCAGCTCTTCCCAGAGACCTTTTGAACCCCATCCCTGGAAGTGACAGGACCTTAAAAATTGAGGAGTCAGCAGAGGGATAGAAGAAACTGAGTAAGGGCTGAACTTAACCAGAGAAAACTTCAAAATGGAAAAAATTAATAAATCTGACTGCTGCTAGCTGTAGGTTACTCAGAAAACAGCAGTACCAAAGTAAGATTTATTGTGTTAATGTACAGGAACTTTCTATAGCTTGATAGTTTGCAACAAAGTGAATTAACAAACAGCATTAACTAAATGGCTGATTTATACCAAAATGAACTACCTTCAGATTGTTTGGATTAAAGATAAGTAGTGAGCAACATGGTAATTGTTTTCTACTTTTTAAAGGTGCAGATGACAGAAACAAAGTATGCAAACCCAGATGCTTAAGCCTGGGTTCCTGAGAATATATTTGGGCATCTAACATCCTTGTTCTAATTTTCAAAATGTTCTTAACAGCTCAGCAGCTTTGAAAACCAGACCATAATATTCTTACCCAACGAAGGATTTTTGAAGCTTGAGATTTAAAAGGGTATGACTGGAAATGTTGGAAATGAACCACTAAAATATCATAAAGCACCCACTGACTTCCCAATTGATTTCTTTCAACAGTTATGACTGTTGGTTGCAGATTGAATAGGGAGTCAATAATTCCCATTTCTATTTCCAACTCCGTCAATAAGAATATTTGGGAGCATTTCTTCAAGGAAAGATCATCATCAAATCCTTCCATGTGGGATATCAATTTGTTAATGTTGGTTTATGACATTGAATTCTTTGCATTAATAAGATAAAGGCACAGTCCCAGTAGCTCAGTGCACAGGCTGGTTGTCAGGCCAGTTTTTTTCCAGCACCCACCACCACTGAGCTTGGCCACGGGTGATTCACACAGCTCTGCTTGTGCTCCAGCTCTCACAGGCCAGGCTGCAACGTCGTCTTTCAGAGTGTAAACCAGCACTTTGGTGACTGCAACAGACCATTTATGATACAAACAAGTCTAAAAAGACCAGCTGCTACATCTGTAATAGGTAGCTATGAATGGATATTCCTCCTTTGCATAAAATGCATGACCCTTATCCAAGAATATGGAAGCACTTTTTCTCCCCTCGACACATACCTAAACCTAGTCAAAGGTGCAGGTATGCATACATTTATTCCAGCTGTAGGCTGTATCTGCAGATTAAATACCATTTTTTCTGGGTCTGACAGAAAAGGGAGCTGGAGAAAAATGTGTCAAAGGGAAAAAAAAAATACATCCAGGCAATAGCTAGTAACTAAAAGCTGATTCCCACCACAGGTGTCTCATTTCCCCCTGAGGGCCACTTCTTGCTGTTTGTCCCCTCCACCCCAGATGCTACAACTCAAGAGGCAGCAGGATGGGTTAATGCACTAACTGGAGCAAACTGTGCTCTCCTTCCTTCCCCCCCTCCTCTTCCTCCTGCTAGCAGAGCTAACATGCCCACAGCAACACCAAAGAGCTCACAAAGCCACTTTCATCTAACACACCTTACTTCTTTCCCCATCCACAACTGTATAATGATGCTTACGATACCCCCAGAAGATACCTTTCACTGGACAAAACACCTGCATGTCGCTGCAATTAGTAGCTTACCTCCCACCAAGGATAATGAATTAAGGAGGCACCCAACATTGGTGAACAAAAAGGGGAAGCAAAAGTGAGAACAAGATTTTCAGCCTCAGGTGTTCAGGTACTTTGGGAAAGAAAAGAAAAAGAAAAAAAAACACAACCCAAACAAACCTCATTGCTCTCAGTTTCTGGAGGGTTGGAGAAGGTACAATTTGTACAGAGACAAAGGGAGAGACACAGCTAGATTCAACACGTCCATACTTGTTCCTTTCTTGTAAGCACCAAGGGAGCAGAAATCTTTTTGTAAGTTGGTCCCCATCCCCCAGGATGGCTTTTTTCTTCCCTTACACTGAAGTCACACATTGTCCACATTGTCATATGGTGCCCAGCCCCACTAAACTGCTAACACACCTCCATGGAGAGGCTTTTTGTAAAAATGGCTCTGGAGCATGTCCTTCCCTTCCCTTTTCTAAAGGAAGAGACAGAGCCATTCACTGATTTGGAAAAACAGAGGCCCCCCAAAAAAACAGCTAACTGCTTTTGGTTAGTAATGTGGAAACAGGAGCCTGGCCAGCTCTTACAAAATACACTTTTGACACTGATCTCCCAAACAGGAACAGACTT
This sequence comes from Scopus umbretta, assembly GCA_013400535.1. Taxonomy (NCBI): domain Eukaryota; kingdom Metazoa; phylum Chordata; class Aves; order Pelecaniformes; family Scopidae; genus Scopus; species Scopus umbretta. The sequence goes on along the minus strand of VZTL01076728.1, from coordinate 55,282 downwards.
GTTCTGGCTGTATGTACGTGTACACACACCCACATGCACAGATGCAAGAGGAAAACTCAGATCTTCTGGGCTCCAGCCACCAGCACTAACGCAGCCTCCATCACCGTAACCCATTGCTGCAGCTGGTGGTGGATCAGCTCTGGCCAATGCTTGGAGACCAGGAGACCAAACTGCTGGTCCTGCCACCAACCTTGAAGGGGACCTACCCCCATGGGTTGCAAATGCCGGTAGGACCTGGAAAAGTAGGGAGGAATAGATGAGAGTCTACATCCATCAAACTAGGCAGCTAAATGAATTGCCCTTTTCAAGAGCTGTGAGTGCTCCAAGTGCAAATCTTTCAGTTTGTGACAATAAATTTCCCCCAATCCTATTAATAAAATATAATAGCAATTCTGAGAATAATGGCCTATTATCTAAAGTCTTAAAATGACAGAGCAATCAAAAGGAAGGTGAAATATAGGGCTGGGAGAATTGGTTCTGGGGGGTTTGCAACCTCCCTGCGTGGCACACAAGCAAAGCATGATAGATTTAGTGGTTTCTCAGACAGAAAAACACCAGCAAACAAGAGTGGTTTATTTTTTAAAATCTATCAAATACACATTTTTAAATTGTTCTCAGTGCACATATGTCAATTGTTTGCACAGTTCAGAAAAATTGCCATGATCTTCCATCTAAGCCTGTGGAAGAGGCAGGTTGGACGTACGAAACTCCCGCCCCTCCTACACTACAGCTGTCACAAGGTTTGCAGGCTCTGCCACCTGAAAGCAACAGGGCAGGTGGCAATGGGGACAGCCAGGATCACAGCATGCGTTGGTCTCTGTCAGTATTAGAGCAGGTGGGGAACACCATTTTTAATATTTTGCCCCATAGAAAATGCATAGAAAAACCAAATTTAACTACAGGCTTAAATGTATTAAGAGATAAAAAATTCTGCTCAATATTGATATTGTTGGGTTTGGGGGGTTTTTTTGGTTGGTTGGGTTGGGTTTTTTTGAGCCAAACTATGGCCAAGTCTACATTCTATTTTCAATTTTTTTTTTCTTCTACTTTTTTATGAATTTGAAATTCAAGAAATGTCAAAAAAAGTTAATTCTTTACTTTTTTCCCATTTCTTCTAATGATGCCATCATTCTTCCTTCTTCCCTTATCTTTTATCTTTCTCTTCTTTTCTCTCATCATTATCCAAAGGTTGAATTCTCCAGATCACTGTCCCACTCAGTTATACAACCACTAATTAAAAAAAAACCCAAAAAAACTCCTCTGATCCCTCCTTGCATCCAGCCACTAATACAAAAACTGCTTATGACTTAATGATGCTCCTCCATGCTTCATTAGCTTTTATCAGTATGGAAATGAGGATTTGTTCCGAGTTCTGCAGGCCTGTCACTGGAGATGGGCATGGGGGAGCAGGGTAAGTTTCTGGCTTTCTCTGTGCCATTGGGCTTGTTGCCATTAATTTCAGGGGTGTCAGAAATGTCACCCATGGAGATTTTCAGCGATAGGCTGCTGATTCTGATCCAGCCCCAATTAGCAGCTGCCTGATAATTGTTGACATTGGAGAGCTATGAAGTAAATTGGGGGCCTTGATCCAATGAACCATAAAAATAAATAATAACCATAAAACTACATCTGCACTATAAAATCTCAGACGATTGCCAGTAATGATTCCTGCTATTTATGTACGCTACCTGGCTGGGGAGGGCTCTGTGCTAAGATACATAACAAAATCTACCGTAGCCATCTTTATGAGAAGGTGAAGGGTTGAGCAGGCAGTGAACCAGCACTATTATCCTGCCTTGCCCCTAGCATAACCCGAATCAGGACCGAGATGTTGCGGTAGATCAGTCATTGCATCTCTACCTGTGGGGTCTTTCAAAACTGCAGGTTTCAAGCACTTTTACAAAGTTCCAGGAACCAGATTCAGCCCCTCCTCAAGCCCTAAATGACTTATTAAATGTGGTGGCAAGACCAGGGAATATATTCAGATTTGCTTTGAGCACATCTCTGAAACAAAACACAATTTTGTTTTGATTCACCTTTCCCATCACCTTATCTTCACTATTACTTTAGCATGCATAAATATATTAAAAAAATAATGTAACTGCCAAAATAACTTTCAAATAAGAACCTCCTGAGTTATAATTGCCTTTTCCCAAAAAGTGACAACTCACCTGAATCAACCTGGGCTTGTAAAAATTATCTTGATCTTTGCCAAACCCTGGCTCTGGCTGGTTCTTAATAAAACACCGAGCAGGGAATAACTTAATGCTCATTTTAAAACTTCAGTACTGAAAAACATGGAAATCTGGTCTTCTTTTACCACCTCTTCTGCCAGTCCTGTGTAACTCCGTAGGACCGAGGCACCAGAAGGGCATTTAGTGGTTTATTTAGGGTCCAGTCTTACACTCCTTTGCGTTTCAAACTCCCATTGCCTTTGAACTGGAAAGGAAAAGCCTGAAAGTTTCCTTAATGCTACTCTAGCTTGTATAAAAAGGAGATTTTAATGCTTTACCAAGCCTAATACATCAGTGTTTGCAAAGAGCTGTGAGATCCTTACATAGAAGATGACAGAGTACAAAGTTATCATTTGCAAACAGCCTATTGATGTTTTCTCCAGAGCAGCCAAATTAATACAATACCAAGTCCTTGCCCGTGTTCTACGTAATTAATTCAACACCAAGATGACATTTCATTTAATCAAGACATATCATATCTTCTCTTTCAGCTGAAAGAAACACTGAAGATATAATGAAAACGGGTCGATACATCAACTACCAGCAATTTTTCTCTATTTCTGCTGGTCCCTGAAAGCCAAAAAAAGAGCTGATGCTGTCTGTTCTTGATCTGCTTGCTCCTTGTTTGATACTCCTAGTGATATGACAGTCAGACAGGCAGTGAACTTCTCGGAATAGGGACTACATTTTCATTACAGTTGTTCACAGCATAATTGGTAACAATTTTTCCCCAGCTAAAAGGGTGTTTTCATGTAAATAAAAAAACAGAATTGTCAAAGGAGATCTGACCATCTGTCCCCACATCCTGGCTCCGATGGGGATCGGCCCCAGCTGTTTCAGGGGAGGTTTGTTCCCAATCCCCTTCCGTAACAAGCCAGTTTACATCCTGAAACAGGAGGGCTTCCCTCCCCCTCCAAGCTTTTAAGAGAGAATTTGCAGCTTTCCTACTTTTTTTTTGTCTGTCTTTCTTCGCATTTTACAAAAAATTCCCAAATTTTTTTATATTGGGCTTTCAGAAGGGTACTGCAGTTAGTAAGAAGTCAGCCAGATTTTCTGGGCAGCAAAGGAGCTGGCTCTTGCACCCCTAAAGTATTTACAGCCTTCTGTGACACCTTTAACAGAGAAAAACTTCATACTATAGCAGATACATCTATATTCACCATATCTTACCCAAGACTTCATGAGACAAGTTCAGCTGTCTTCATACTGTACATAAAATATCACATCCCCTTTCCCAGGGGATTGCTGGAATTGCCATTCTGGTTTCTAATGAGGGAAGGAACTGGAACACTCTAAACTTGCAACTTTGTCCGCTTCATGTAAATCAAAGCACAGCTGCAAAATTTGGGAACAGAAAAAAAGTGAGGGGGAAAAAAAATCTCCCACCACACACATCCAAAATATAAATACTCCTGGCTAGTAAATGTCACTTGACACTCTCACATCAAACCTGTCATCAGCTCAAGCGTTTAAAGGAAAAACACTGCTGGGGTTGGCAAATATGTCCCTCGTACTAATTTACAAGTAACCCCTCTATATTAATTATTGCTAAGTATGCCACAATGACACATTAAATTTGCGTGCAAAAGCCTAGTTAAAGCCTGAACAAGCCAAGACCTCTAGGAAAGCACTGTATGCAAGAGAAACGTATTGTTTTAAATAACTACCTACTGCTGAGCTGGGGCACAGAACATATTTGGAAGCAGTAAAACTGCTGAAGAGAAGCAAGAATATTTTGAAAACAATACATTTGGGTCCTGCTAACACAGGAACAAATGAACAAACACATATTAGGGTTTGTATAAGGTTTGGGTTTTTTTTTTTTAATCAAATACATACAAGTATATATTTGCCTAGTCTGTTGATCCCCAGAGGTGGGAGTTATCTCTGCCTTGGTCACAGCTGTAGCAAACGCATGGAAAAATGCAGGTGGCAGAAACCATTCTAGTTCCCCGCAGGCTAAGCCACTGCAGGGACTGCAACTATAGTTCAGTGAATCTCTAAATCAAGTTAGCAAGCACTGGCCCTGTTGTGATTTACGCGGACCTTCCCACAGTGCACCAGGTTGTTTTTACCTCATAACAGATACCATCATGCTAAGCAAATTGCTTGCATAATTATGCATATTTGCACAGTGCCGTCAGTTGCAGCTGATGTCACTTGCTGATTATCTTTCTCCTAATTTTTTCATCAATGGAAGCTTGTCTTTTTATTTGTGACTCATTCTGTAGCACTTACTATATGCTGTGCCATGCCAGGTGTACTTTTAACGCTTGCCTTCTTGCCACAGACATGTTGTTTCAGATGGGGTGGGAAAGGTGTCTGGCTGGACCCTTCCCACCCCGTGGAATGTTGTTATTAATTATAATTTATGTTTCATATTAATCACATGATATTATTATTTACAAAGTAATCAGTCATCCACATACCAGCTATAAAAGGATCAAATCTTATCATGCCCTGATGAATCAGAGTTCGGTATATTTTAGGTTTCCCATAATCAGCTGGCAAAGGCTTGCTTTCAAGCAAGATGCTGTTTATTTTTAGATTAGTAATGAACAAACATCAGGAATCCATAGGAGAAATGAAGGGAGAACCACTTCCCTGGGAAACAGAGTGTTCCTAGAGCAAAATGTTTGGCCTTAGCGTGCACTGTCACTGAAAGCAGCATTGACAGAGACAACACTTAACTGCTCATTTCATCACACCGTCTGTCCAAAAAAATGGCATAACATCAAGTTTGGCTCTAACATACCATCCACCTCTGGGCATGTTATCACAAAGATGCTTCCCCAGGGCATGAAATCACAGGTTCATATATAGGAGCTACACAAGAAACAGGTTGGCAGGGGGTGGGGAAGGGCCTGCAGTATGTATTTCACATTGTGATCTCCAAGACAGGCTGCAGGAGATGGTGGGCGGATCAGATCTACCATTTGGTAGAACTTTACCCAAGCCACAAAAATTTGGAAAGAAGGTGAGGGATGAAGGAGTCTGGCCGTGGCCCATCACAAGCTGCATGGCTTGCTGGTTCCCATCCCACTTTGTAAGCCTTATGAAATGAAAATACAGTGTGAAAAGCTGAAGTGTGACAATGCAGGGACACTCAGGAGCTGCATACTTGGCTTCAAAAGCAAGCAGTCGCTGAAATCCAGGCTGTACCTGTAGTTCATGGACAACAATAGACTCAATTCTCTCCAAAGAGGACATGAAAACTTTGACCTGCAGGTCACTGGTTCAAACCCCAGACAGATTTTGTGAATGATCAAAAGTGGTCCCTGCCTGATTGTTGTTTGCATCTTTAAATAAAATAAATAGGAAAGTCTTATTCCAGCTTAGCTGGAGTAAGATTTTCAGTGGCAGCCCTGCAGCGTTGATAAGAACAAAACCTGCAGTCCAAGCGAGATACACGCTGGGGTCACCATACCCCAGCTTCACTGGAACCATCAGTGAACACAGCCTGATACCAGCTTGATATCTACAGTAGAAGTCTGAAATCCATCGTTATAATCCTAAGGGAAATAAATCCAGGGAAAGACCCCATCTAGTCAAGGTGGAGCAGGACCAGGAAGACTGGAGGATGTTTGCACAGTCCCAGCCCACAGCACGTAAACCTTCATCCATCACGCTGGAGGTTGGATCCTCCAGCACCCACTTAAATCAGGGATGCAAGGTGCTGACTGTGTCCTGGGAACCTGGCTTCTCCATGAATATCACAAATTTAGGGGTTTTTGCAATAACCATATACATCTACCACTCTCAGTTATTCTGAAACCCAGGGAAGAAAAACCCTTGCTGCTCTTCCAAGTGCAACCACGACTCATTCTTCAGAGAAAGGCACAGACAATTAAGAGCATCTGTCAGTATAGCCAGTGACAAAATGACACTCTCTCATGGCTATGAACACACATACTTTGGTCCACAGCTTTGGCAACTCTGGAGTGTTTTGGAAATATATTACTCCAGAGCAGGCTCCCCCCAGCTTGTTTACCTAGTAAGCACACTTAATAAGGAGCCTGTTAAAAAGGCCTTGGTTATAGAGCACCCCTGGTCTGTCAAGCAATCAGGCTGGATTATGGTGTTGATCATTAATTATTGGGGAGGATGGAAAAAGGGCAAGCTGAAATTAAAAGCAAAGCCAGAGTTGATTAGGCACATAGTAAACAGGGCATAAAGACAAAGGCACTCAGCTCCTCCCTACAACCATACCTGGGACTAAGGGATCAGGGTTCTCATGCCAGTTCATAATGCTGCTCTTGCTCAGTGGGTAACTTCACACTTCTGCTTCTCTATGAATATCCAGGGCTCTGTTTCTTTATCAGAAGAGCAGTTTTGTTATCGGAGATAACTCCTTCAGTCCATGGCTGATGACGATGATCATGCATGACGCTGTATCAGGCATGAACGGCAGGGTTTGGGACTGCAGGGTGTCCTGTGTGTGGGGAGCCTGTGAACCACACCAGGCCAAACACTGTCTCTTCCCAATCACTCTTAAACCCATGGAAAACAACCCATTGCTCCCCAAAACTGCAGCCACTCAGGGGAGCATATGGTGCTGCTGTAAAGACACAGGGATGTGAGAGGAGAGGTGGGGACTGAAGCTGAGTCTGGGGAAGGGAGAAAAGGTGTTTTCCTAAGTGTTTGTCTTCTCCTGCAACTCGGCAGCAACTTGCAGTGATTCTTCATCATGCTAATTATGGTGACTTTTTACGTAAAACATAAATGGACTGCCCCAAACCATCCATTTTGATGCCTCACAGTAGAAACACCCCAAACATGACCCCCTCCAAGAGATGAGAACCAGCCCTCACGGTATGCCTGCTTTGGCCTATTCCCTTCTTAGTGGCATCACAACAGGGCACTGAACTTTCAGACCACTGCACAAATATTGCAGCATCCCAACACGGGGGATGTGTTGTCTGACCAGTGGTCAAAACAGGAGTAATAGTCTGTACATTTGAACCTAAACCTAGTCTACAGCAGCACACGTTATTCAACTGAAGCTCTGTAAGCTCTCCTTGAATAATATTTCAGATTTATTCCTTGAGAAATTTATCCACCACTTTTTACCATCCTTGATTGTGCGTTCAAGACCTCCTTGACTCTAGAGGTTTAGCATGGGATTAGTTGAGCTCTGGGGTGCAAGCACACAGACATGGTCTCTACAGTCTCAGCCAAGAGGTCTCATCCCCTTTCCACCACCCATTTCAGTGCCCTACCATTCAAACTTGCCACTACTCACTTGTTTCCAGCCCACACAGGTGCAGTGCAGGAAAGACCCTGGTAACAAAAATAAATGAAATCTTTTTCCCCAACACCTTCCAGGAGGAAGCGCTGCAGAGCACAGCAAACTTTTGGCACATTGATGCCTTTCATGAGTGGCCAGTCCAGCAAGGACATTTGGCTGATGAGCAAGCTCAAGCTCACCTCTGGCCAACCTATCACAGATGGAAACCACTGATTTAAACCCAGGTTCCCCGCTGCTCTCCCCACCCATCCAATGAACACAGCTACTTTGTCATCCCCATGGAACCCTCAAACTCATTTCAAGCTTCCCACACCAAGCCGGGCTCCTCCTGGCTACATCCAACGCAAAAAAGATTCTTCAGCAACAGTCCCAATATCTTGGCATCTGAAGCCAAATCTCAATAAATGTGCAAGCCTCAGAAGAGGACCCTCAGCCTTGGTAGATCTCATGGGAGATGTTTGCTGTCAAACCCCAAGAGAAACTGCAGTGTTCCTCAGGTCAATGCAGAGTGCCATTCTCTCATATCGCCTTTTCCCAGGACTGTGGGGAAGGAAAAGGGGGGGGAGGAAAATAAAAAACACACAAAAAACACCAAGAGCAAAAGCACAGACAGGTCTTTTGTCTCCAAGCTGCCTGTCATTGTGCAGCCAGATGTGAGCAGAGTTTAAAGGAAAGGATTTATATGACTGCCTTGCCAGACCAGGCGCAGATGCTTTTTCCAAGCTTAGGTAAGACATAAGAAAAAGATCAGTTTCCCTGTCTGCTTTAACTCATGGAAAGAAAAAGAGGTTGACTAATTAATTTTGCCTATAAACAAGCTGCACTTCCTGGGTAAGGACTCATAGAAACTTAACACAGGGCTGCCCAGAACAATGGGGAACCTGACAGTAAGTCAGGTAAAACAGAGCCGACACCACTGTTTCCTACAGAGTCTTACTTGCAAAATAACCACAATTCACTGCACATTGTCAGCTTGGAGAGGCCACTTTCCTCCTAGATACAGCCATGCAAGCGCCTTGTGCCCTGCCCATAGGCAAGCGTCAGCAGAGACAAATCTGAACTGAAATTTAATGAATCTGGCTAATTCATTATTTGAAAGACTTATGTTTTTCAGTTGTTTCATCTTGATATTTTTTTTTTCCTCTTCCAAGCCAAGAGCACCAGATGGCCAATACCACTCTCATTGCTAGGTACTAAACAGCCACTTCGATACGATATTTGCCATGAAAAATTAATACAATTAGGTCAGGATGTAAAGACATCATATTATTCATGGCAATAAGCCCAGATTTACTTTTTATTCCTCCTACAACTGCCTGCAGCCCCAGTGAGGTCAGAATCCAGGTCCTTTTTCCCCTGCAGTGAGCTGAGCTGCACCATGTCTCATTGCACAGCACTTTTGCAGCCGCAACTCTTGTTTCCCTTCCGTAAGAAATACAGTCAAATTCAGCTTCAAAAGGAAACATTGCTAAGAGATCTCCAAGTACATGCTTAACAAAAGGGTAAGGCACTTGAAATACCTGTCACCTCTCTTTTTCAAGCTTTATTTTCCCTTCTTTTTCAGTCACTACAAAGGACGCAAGCAATATGAATGAAGAACTGGTGAAAAGCACTGGACAGTCTTTGGCCAGCCAAGCCCTCAGAGCAGGGAGCTCACGAGCACAGGAGAAGGGACTGCTGCCATGCACTTACACACCCCTCTGCGGTGCTCCTCCCTGACTGCTCACCCAGAAGTGAATAAGTGGATCAACTATTTTTCACTGCTTCATTATTATTTTTTTTTTAAATCATTGTTGGTTTTCCCTTCCTTTTATTTTTCATATCTAAGTAACTGAAATATGAACAATTTTTCCTGCAGCAGAGGTTAGCCCAGTGGCAGGACCCAGGTTTATCTGGAAAGGATAGGTCCTCTCTATTCCCCTCTCAGGGCACATTCCCAGTTCTCACCCACAATGAGTTCAATTTATTTTAAGGGTCCTCTTCTTCAAGGTTTAAGGCTGTGAGCAAAGGTGGGATTGGTCAGTGATAGACGGGAAATCAAGTCTTGATTCTTCACTCCAATAAAAAACATGTAGGAGGCATGACTTTGGCCAGGTTGCCTGCTTTTTTTTTTTTTTCTGTGCTGTAGATTCCCTGCCCCTACCAAAATTTCAAGCCAAAAATCAAAACTATAGTCTGTACAGTGATCAGGGAGGCAAAGGTGGAAGCAGAGAGCTCTTAGACTGCAGGACGAAAGCCAACTTGGGACCTGCTCCTGGGCAGCTGAAGGGCCAGAACGATTGGCGAGTCCCATGCAGGGCTGCCGTGCCATCCCCAGGACTAATTTCCACGTTGGGCTCTTGTCTCACACTGCGGCCAACATCCCAGCAGGCCTGCCTGCGAGGCAAACCCTCTCCTGCAAACCACGCGATGGCTCTGCTCTGCTTCCTCTGGCTACTTACAATTCAAGACATCTGTGTTCACTCCGTGACCCAGAATGGAGGGTTGTTTTCCCTGGAAAGGCTCCATCACTGCCTCTCCTGGTGCCTACCATGTGTCCATTTAATTTTTTTTTAATTTTTTTTTTTTTTTTTTCAAGTAAGGTCTGCATGCTGCTATTTTCAGCACCCTCCCCATGTGCTAGAGGCAATTCATGCTTTGGGACACATGGCAAGGAGTGCAGAAATATTTCCTGTTGTTCCAAGGAGAGGCTTCTCTAGCAAAAACACGTAATAGTGCTTCAAAGACCCTATTCCCCATGCACAGCACAGAACAGTCAATACAGCACAGAGTACTTGAAAATTTTGCTTTTGACAACACCCAAAGTGAAAACCCTACTGACAGCCAGGAAGTTTACAGGTGAATCATCTAATCTACTGCAACACTATTTCTAAGGCAAAATATGCTCCTTGTTACTGCACTTCATGTAATTACACACGGCAAATACAACTTTCTTGCCTGATCCCTGGATGGAGCAGACTAGCCAAAATTCACTGGACATGGACCTAAACCCCAAATCTGGTTCTAAACAGACAGCTCAGCCACAGCCTTCATAGGTGGTCCTTTCTCCAGTTTTTATGCAACATAAGGCAGGCATGGGCCCTCTCAGGACTGCCAGCTCTTACTCCTGCTGCTGGATACCCTTTTTTGTTTTTTTTCCTCCTGCATGATAGCAGGATGACCGAGTTGTCATCTCATCACCTCCCTGTGGTAAGACACTAAGGGACACTAATTCACTGACCATGGTCAACCTCCTGAACTAATGTCCTTCACATTCACGTAAATCCTTTCTCGTGCTCTCCTATTTCACTTTGTGACCCCCAGGGGAAAAAAAAAAGATTAGTGTAAAGTGTTCATTATTATTATTGTACAGTAGGGGAGATTAGAAGGCACAGGTAGCAATGGGGGCTAAGTGGAACAGCCCAGGTTGGGTGGATGGGAGGAGGCAGGAAGGAGAAGGGGTTTGCAGGGAGCCTGCAGAGCAGCTAGAGGTGGAGGGCAGTGCTGAATCCTCACAATCCCTTCCAGCATGGAAGTGGAAGATTGTTCTCTTCCTGCAGGGCCCAACTCCCTTTTGCCCTGCACTGAGATTTCCTCACTGCCCTGACAGCTGGAAGATTCTTGGCCGGGACTGGAGCCCATTCAAGCTGCGCGGGGCCAAACCCCAAACCAGCACGCGTGTGCACCCTCCCCTCCCGCCAGGGGAGCAGGGAGGGGGTCAGCCCGGGAGAGCAGGGGGTGCGGGGCAGAAGGGGCTTTGAAGGCTGAGAGCCTCAGGTGTGAGCGTGTGACTGCAGACATTCCTGCAAAGCAGGAGCAAGAGATTTGTTACCTGGAGAGGGCTGATGCTTGATGAGTGATGTCTTCATCCATCTGTCCAAGAGGGGGTTATTCTGCCTGCAGGCAGCTTCTGCTTCATCAGGGCCAAGAACCCACATGCAAGAAACTTTTTAAAGTCCTTAAGACACCTGTGAAAGAGGGAGACAACTGAGGGAAAAATAAAGTCAGCTAGGGAAAGGGTGCCTCTCCTGTTTCCGTCAGCTGGTGGGGAGACGTGGAAGGCCTTGCAGAGCTCCCGCCTGCCTGCGCGCTCCTCAGCATGGGACCTGCAGAAACATGTTCCCCCTCCTAACGAACTCATGCCACTAATCTGGCAGCCAGCCCTCGACGGGGGGATTGCTGAGCAGCCACAGCTCTGCAGAACAGAGTGAGACATATGGGGTTTTCAGCATTTTTCTATTTTCCAGAACCTTTTTTTTTTTTCCTCCGGTGGAGAGGCATTCTTCTGGATAGACAATGACAGGCTAATGACAATAAGCCTGATTTTCTGAGGAACCTGTCAAAGACAACTAACAAGTACCCCATGTACTGCTAGATGAAAATCAGAGGGAGGATTCTGGCATAGAATATTTGGGTACGTTGTGGTGAGGAGCAAGAGCCTGAAGGAAAGGCCACTGTGCAGGAGAGATGTGCGCCTAGGTATCATCCCACCCATACTGTTGGATGGTCCTGCGAGCTCAGAGAAATGAACACGTTATTCTGTGCTCCACTCCTCTTATCTGTAAATTCAGGCTGGCTCCTTACCACTGCATTTTTAGAGTCAACTCATGAGGTTTAATTTATTAGCGCCCATAAAATCCTTTGCATTCCAGGGTGGGAGTTTTCTGCAGCACAAACCTCACTGCCGCCTTCTGCTGCCAAAGCACGCCTGTCACTTCTTGGTGTTCACCAGACCACAGCAAGACATTTCCTGGGTAGCACCAAAATGAGATGTTTGCCTAGGATGTAGTTCACTTTTCCTTCCTCGCACATGGATTTTAGGCTTCACAAAATACACATCAGAGAACCCCGTTTCCCCACCATGCAACCACAGCTACAAGACTTGGCACTTAGCAGATCCAGCTCTCACTGGTGAGGATGCAGCCCAAAACATGGCATCTCTGCTGCAAGTGGAAGCAAGACCACTCACCAGCGCCGAAGGGTTACTTCTCATCCCAGAGGAGGCCTGGACATTGGTGGGAACAGGATGACAGTTACTGATACTTCACAAGGACACACACTGCTTGGCCATCAGATGGAAACAGTCTCCATTCACTCCTTACCCAGGATTTCAGTTACGGCATCACAGTCCCGCCTTTCCCCTGCAGAGTCAGGGTCAGGCAAGGAGACCTGGGACATCAAGCGGAGGCAGGGAGATAGGCCAAAGACAAGTCAAGGTAAGAGACATGCGAACAAGTACTCCCTGCCTGCTCTGTTCAGTTGGAGCTGTTCAAGAACACATTCAGGTCTGGCTAATCGCCTTTTTATATTTCAAGCACTATTTCCAAAGGTCCTTGAGGCAAGATAGCTTCAGCTATAAACCTCTTGGCTAAAGAGTGAAACCCAACCACACTCAATTTACCTCCCCATCTGTGGGCGTGTCAATATTACATTGGCTTCTGGAGTTCCAGGTTTATGGCTCAGCAACATGAAGGACAGGAAATTGGATGATCTTGCATCCTGTCTAAAAGATGCAAGACCAGAGGGATTTTCCTAGTCTACATTAGGAAGAGGATTGAAGATAGTGTTATGGGAAAGGGTAATTCCTTGTGCCTGCACTCAGACTTGCAACACAACGGATGCTGGGAATTTTCTCTCCAACCCATCCCACCAGCTATTGCCTCCACATGGGGAGATGCAGGAGGCTAGAGCAGGGTAAAGACTGGATGAGCACCAGAGGAAGAATAGGAGGAAACAGGGAGAGCCTTGTGCTCTTCACCTGGATCCCAGTTACAGGTCGTCTACTCCTGAACACTCCCATTTCTTTTCCAGCAAATACATTTCCACTTGATGCAGTCCCCTCTCAAAGCCATGTCTGGGGGCTCAAGCAACCTGGAGGACCCCAGGACTTGCACAACTCACCCCCCAGCCAGACTCACCACAGGCCACTGCAGAGGGGTTAAAAGGCTTCGCATATGGCTCTCATTGCTCTTCCTTTTATCCTGGTCATGCCCAGCAGGCAAAGGAGAGCTGGAGGAGGTGGGGAAAAGGAAGGGGGGTTGGGAGAGGGTTAAACTTGAGGGGGGCAGGGAAATAGCCTGGCCATGGTTTTTTAGCACAGCCAGCAAGAAGGCTGCCTGCCTGCCTCAGGGGACTATTAAGGGACTATGGTGACTTTCATCTCCAGGTCACTAGTTCAAATCTGGTCCAAGTCAGGGACAACAAAGGTACTATGTGAAATTAATTGCTGGTCTCAAGTCCAATTCCTAGTACATGTGTGTCCATTTCAGTAAAACTTGCACGAGCTAAAGGCCACTTCAGCACAGGGGCAGAGAAGTGAAGGGTGATGAAGATCCTGCCCCATCCCCAGATGGAAACCTGCCTTCGGCAAAGGTCATCGTGATCAAACAGCACTTGTTGTCCTGTTCTCTCCATTTCCAGAGGTTTTGTTCTCACACCACATATGCTTTTGTAGAGAAATAATTTCAAGATGCCTCAGCTTCACATACCCCGAGTCAATAATTCAGAGTAATCCCTAACGTGATGCTGGAATCTTTATTGCACAGAGAAAAATGTCTGAGGTAACAGGATGGAGTTAAGTGGGGAGGTTTATAGGAAAGGGACAGTTTTTTTGTTCTGACTTTGCACAGCCATCAGCACAGCAGCTCCCCACCCACGAGTGCAGGAGTAAGTACAGGCTGGAGAACCCCCCACTGCTTTGAACCATAACTGGGCAGCACTGCTCCTGGCTCCCAGTGAGAATCAGTGCTCTCATTTCTCTTTTAAAGAAAGCAAATGAAAATGTTTGAGGGAAAACTGCTCAACAAGGTTTTTAAAAAAATAAAACTAAGTATCAAAATACTTTTAAACTCGCTTTCACAGAAAACTGACTCAGCTGCTTTAACAAAGCAGGAAACTCCTGGACGCAAGAGGGTCCACAGCAAATTGTCCATGTCAGCAAACCAACAGTTCACACCAGTTGGGGGCTCCAGATGGTACCTCTATACCACTGTGTGGGACTGGGGGAAAATGTACCATGAACCTGCCTCAGTTGTTCCTGGAGTGTCTTTTTAGGGCTGCCAGAAAACAGTAGTACTGGATAGAAAAGGGCACGTTGTAGCCTTCCTGAGCAGTGTGCTCCCAGACAAGGGCTGAGCAATGACTTCCAAATCTCTCAGCATTTATTTTCCACCTTTAAACTGGGCAACACACAGCTCTGCCCAACTTCTACACCGGAGCAGGCAGTCAAGGAAGGACAGTTCTCCAGTCAGTAGGACAGACTAGCCTCGCCAACCGATGCTCACCCATGATGCACGCCAGCTCCCTCGTGCTAACCAGAAGCATTAGCTTGTTTAATTTCTCAGTCGAAAATGACAGCAGATGGTCTCAGATGGGAAACATTGCTTGCCCCTGGAGTTACAGCTGCATCTCCCCTGACTGCTTGCCTCTTCCAATTAGAAGCAAATCTGCCTCCTGTCAGGCAGCGGTTCATTCTGCTCCTACAGCCCACCCCATATTGGCCCCCATTTAAAAATAAAAGATTGCCTTTTTCTGAGCTGCTTATTGCTGCTTGCACTGACAATAATTCTGTGGAAATTGGTCGTTGCCACCACTGATGACCATTAGCATGCTGACCTGTTTTGACTTCACCATCAGCTTTGAATATCAAATCAGTGATTAATGACTTCCAGTAATGACCCTGCCAGAAGCATCCCTGTGTTTCTCCAAGAAGGTACTCTCTGAACTGGATCATTACAGGAGCTTGTCATTTGTCAGCAATTTAAAAGCTGATAAGTCAGCAGTGCGCATTTGGGGATGAGACTGTGCTGGTTTCCTTGATGTCTGTCTTGTACTTTTCCTTTTTCATCAGCAGAGGCAGATAAAATTCATATGGTTATGGCCAGTCTTGTTCGGTTAACAGCATCTGAGAGAACAGTATGAGGATAATCACTCCTCACTTGCCCCCTTCTTTCCCAAAGCATTTAATATTGACCATCTAAGGCTGTGATTCAAAAAAAAAAAAAAAAGCATCAAATCCAGCATTTATTGCCCCAGTTATAGCTCAAAGGCATGACAAAAAATGGTGTAGAGTACCATTCCAATAAAGCCTCATTCTTCCAGCTCCAAAAATGTTTGTGGGTTAATTCTGACAGACTGGGTGTCTTTGTTGCACTAAATATCATCTGATTTCCTACATGCCTACTTCCTCAGGATACAAGTATAAAACGAGTGCAAATTCTGTACGTGCCAACGGGTGATCCAGATCAGATGTCTCACTGACTGACCCAATGCACAAAGACAGTACCAATAATTATGAAACTACAGCCTCAAAGGCAGGGTGTTGGGCTAACTAGACCTTTGGTCTGCCCAGGTACCTTAGCTGCTCATAGAAGAATAGGGCTTTAACAATGCAACAAAACCCAGGCCAGAAGACCAAATCAGAAGCAATACATCCACCCTAACAAAAACATCTAATCATCCCTTTGATACTTTTACAAGGGCTTTCTAAAGAGCTCCCTGGAGCTGCATCACAACCAAGCACTGCAGAGAGCAGGTGAGCCAGGCTTGGAAGCTGCCTTCACATCTGCAAGTGCTTTATGGTCCTAGATAAAAAACAAGAGAGAGGAAGAGGAGATCCTCTAATGAGGTTATTACCAGTGCCTGGCACTGCAGCAAGGCTGTACAACGCCTGCTGCACTCCTTCCTTCCACAGGGAAGGAAAACTCTTTGTGTGAAGGATTTAAAGGGCTCTGACTGAGACTCTGAAGGTACCATCTCTCAATAGAGAGTCAGGGCCACAGATCAATTTGGCAAGCAAAGGAAAAACTGCTAGTATCTGCAGCAAAACAAAAGCAAAATAAATAGCCAAGAGTCTCCACCACCAGACGTGGTTGTGTGGTTACAGTCTTGATGGAGCTAATTTAGACTTGCTGGATTGCATTTGGTGCTCAACCTCTCCAAGCTTCGGTTTCCTTCTTATCTGAAAAGGGTTAACTCTGACAGACTCAAAGACAACCAGAAGTTCCTATTTCCTTTGGACCCATCTATTCCGACTGTGAGCAATTGCTGTAACAACCAGGTCCCAGGAGGAAGGAAACCATCTTATTTTAAGGCAAAAACCTGTCATTCACATCAGTATCGCCAGCATGCTCAGAGACACATAGAAAAAAAGCTGCCCTCCCCTGACCCCATTTCTCCACACAACACTGACATAGAGCCCAATACTTCTTACAGCAGCAAGTACAGAGCTATCCCAAGCTCAAATAAGCATCCTCATACTAACATATAGATGAGTCATATTTTACTGCAGGCCTCTGGGGACCCTGCCTTCCAGCATACACCGGCCCCTGCAAGCAGCACAGGCAGCTCTGCATCTTGCAGCTGCGACCAAACAAGGAGGGAGCCAGAGCCATAACTCCACCTTCCCCTACAGCCTGTAGCTTCCATGTGTTCCCCTTCCAGACCCGCTTGCTTGCTGGGGAAGCACCACAGCAACAGCAGAAAGATGCATCTCTAGTTTTTTCCTTGTAAGTAGTTGAACAAGTAGACACCCATCAGGAAGCCCTGCCAAGGCTCCCTTCTCCTACCTGTCCTGGGAAACTTTCTTCTAAGCATCTTTGTTCACTCCACAGCAGTCTCACTCTCCACCACACACAGCTTTCTTGGTTTGGTTTTGTTTTTCAATCCTTCCACTTGCTTCACAGAAAATTTCCAAATCATAATGACAAAAAAAAACCCCTAAAAAAATCAATAACCAAAACCTTCTCCCTTTTAAGCAACAGCTATTTCCTTTCTAGCCTCCCTTTAGTAAGCTCAGTCAGGTACTAGCTTCCTCCAAGGATCCAATCAGATCTTCTTATCAATTAGGGTAATTGACACCCAGCTGAGCCTGTCTCCCAATTGGGACCCATTAACACTCAATTAAGACAACCCCAGGCCCTGTTCTCCTCCCCATTACAGCTCTCCTCTCTATCAGTGCACAGGTCTGTGCACAAAACCCTCTCGAGGCCATGTGGTCGTCCATCCATTGCATGTCTGGGAAGGCACGGATAATGATACTGCGTGTAATGAGCAGGCCATGTTCTCAGGGTGATTTGTACATACCCAGTCTCCTAGCGTTTGAGCTATGCAATTAGCTTTGCCCCTGTGTCACAGACAGAATAACACCAGCTTTCTGAGGGAAAGGCGGAGATTTGGAAAGTGTGGGGTGCCCCCAGGCAGAGCTAGCTTGCTCTTGGTGGCATCAGGTGGGGGATCAGTCCCTGGTGCCTTCTGCTACATGCTAGCTCCAATGTCTCATTGTTTGTGAGAACAGCACCTCTACTTTTCATGGTCCTGGGTAGACCTAAGTCACCTTTTCAAGGGCTTTTTTTGGTTTATCTAATCGTAAGAGTCAGAAAGCAAATAATAGCAACCAGACACATGGGAAACTAAAGAGCTTGATAATCTTCTTTAACCTTGTGCTTTGTTTAAAGTCTTGATTCGCTTTGGTTGGCTTTTTGGAGGTAACGTCCT
Source organism: Scopus umbretta (assembly GCA_013400535.1). Classification (NCBI taxonomy): domain Eukaryota; kingdom Metazoa; phylum Chordata; class Aves; order Pelecaniformes; family Scopidae; genus Scopus; species Scopus umbretta. Next base: position 37,327 of record VZTL01076728.1, on the reverse strand, counting down.
GGGACACTTTCACACAGTTGGGTGAGGCAGGGAGTTGTCCTCTATGTCCTCTACTCCACCACTTTCATAGCAGCCCCAAGGCTGCAGCCCCTGTTCAACCACGTAGCCCTGCAGAATGGAGAAACCAGCCCTCCTCTCCCTGCTCCTTACCATGAGCCCTCTCCCCACTTGAAGCTGTCAACGTTGTACTGAACCCCCTCCAGCTACTCCCTAAACACACTTTCAATCCCCTGTCAAACACACAGGAAAATGGTGGATGGTCTCTTTGCCCATAGGGTTTGATCCTCAAGGACCTGCCTGCCTGTTTGTTCAGGAGCTGCCTTGCTCAGTTGTGCAGCCTTGAGCAAACCAAAGCTGCCAGGGAGCAGCACATGTTCCTTCTTTGCTTTCCTCAATGATTTATTTCTATGCCACACATCTCCAAACAGCACACCAACGTTTGGTCTAGTTTTAATATACACATTAAAATATCCATGTCTGCATTTCCATATGTATATAAAAGCAGGGAGACAGGGAAAGGGAAATTTGTCAGATGACTTAGCAGCTCAAAGCCAGCCAGAAAGCATTTCTTCTCCCATGTTTCTGAAAATAACCGGTGCACATTTGACTTCAAAGTAATAAACAGTAGAGACATTTTCCAGCCATATTTATATCACTGTAGGAGGATGCAGCAGGAGACTGGGTTAGTGAACTACTTTTGCTCTCTGCTGCTCATCTTCTGGATGAAACTGAAGCAGTACTTCAAGAAAAATCATCTGTTCCCAGGTGCAAATCACTTTCTTTTCCCCTTCTCTTGTCTGCTGTTCCAGGAGGTTCAGGGAATTCACATCAGCATCAGGCAATAGTCCCACCATCTCACTGCTGCGGTCCAGCTCACAGGAGAGGGAGGAACTGGCGTTGCCCTGAGAGTTGGGCTTTCTGGCTCTGCCTGGTGCATAGATACCATCTGCCTTAAGCGTCTGAAGTAATTTATTTCCAATTTTCAAAGTGTTTGAACTGATGATACTAATTTATGTCCAGTGTATTAGACTCCTAGGGATTCTTGTTGAGACCGACCTTCGGATCACACTCCTATTTAAGCCTGAATGTATTCTGCTCATGTTTCGAGGTCACCCACATTATGCCTGAAGCCTGTAATGACTGTTACTACTGCTTTTATGAGCAATCTCCTAATTGACCATTTGTCCTGCAGTGCCAAATGCCAGCCATCCCACCAACACTGATGGGCATCACCCCGCGCCTGGTCAGTCACACACAACCCACCCATGTCCATGATGCCTTGGTGTTCCTGGGGATGCTGTGAAGGTGATGTGGATGGGCTTGGGGTGTCCCAGACACCAGAATCATTAAGTCAAAGAGCTCATTCACAGGGAACAGACTCTCTCCAGTAAGATCTGTCTCAGGAATTTTGCACCAAACTGTGAATCAAGGAGCTCTAACTCAGGCAAGGAGAAATGCAGCACCTTGCACAACAAACCTGTGATCTCAACTGGGCTTTGTGGGCTCCACTTTTTCCATCCTGTACAAACAATAACAAGAAAAGATGACTAAAAATATGGCCACACTGGCCTGGAAATAAGAATCTCCCGAGGTCTATAGCTATCCTCAACATTTACTCCTTCAGCAATCTCAGGAAAGTCATTTAAACATCCCATTTCTGGTTTCCCTCCCATACCACAGCTTATCTATCACATAAACAATCGTAGCAATCCAGGTCATCTTGCAGGTGACTGTGAGCAATGCACCACACTTTGCTCTCTCCTAAGTCTGCCTACATCAACTGCAGAGCAATCAGTGTGGGAGCCTGAATCCCCCCATGTGGCACACCTGAGACTTAACCTCTATTTATGGCAAAGCAGCAGCATCTTCTAAAAGTCATGCCCTAAAAGTGAGCCAAACTGTTGTCCAGCATAAAATGCACAAGTTCTACAAAAAGTTTCCTTCCGTATGTGTATAGTGCAGGGAAGAATGCTACCCTTTTCAGATGGAAGGTAGAAAATTATGTGTATTCTTCTCATTAAAGACTTTTCAGTGTTTTTTAAAAAATGAATAATTTCCCCTATTGCTGAACTGCAGCTATTTCTAGGAAGAACTTGGCCAGAGCCCCAGATGAAAATGCATCACACAGTTCCTCCCAAGGGAAGAAACAGGTGAAGGAGCCATCCATCACCACATCAAAGCAGAGCTCACCCCTTTGTAGTGCCCATGAATGAGACTCATTTTGTCCTCCTAACAAGTGGGTCCTGCGCAGAAGATGGCCGCATCGATTCTCCAGCCGCTACTTTTAACGGCTGCAGCAAAACCAATCAACTTGATGTCATCGACGGCTTTTGAGACATTGACTAGGGATCTCTGGAGGGCAAAAGGGACAATACAACCTGGAAAGCCCTCCTTCCTTTCAGCCTGCCCTGCACTTCCCCTCTCGCCTTGTTCTCCCTCTCCTCTTTATTAAGCCGCTTTTGTGGGGCTTTCACCCATTCTCTCCAATAGTGAAAAAGTCCAAGCGAGTCAATCTCCTCCTCCTCCTCCTCTTTTTTTTTTTTTCCTTCCCCCTTTTCTATCATCCTTTTTCAAAGTAGTGCTTGCAAGGGATGGCAGGGCTTTCAGTGCGTTGGGGTCCCTGCCATGCTGCTTTGTTGGCTGCCTCAGCATTGTGCTTCCCAAGGCAGTGCAGGTGCAGCAGGGTTTTGTCTGGGTGTTAAACGCGGGCTAATTAGCCAGAGGGAGGGGAACGGGGATGGCTGCGGCAGCATTCATTACACAGAGGCATTCAGGTTCCACAGGAACCAGGATTTGTCCGGCTAGCGCAATCCTGGCTTGTTTCTGCCCCCGCTGCAAGATGGGAGAGACTTTGGGAGGCAGGATCACACCCCGCGTGGGTTCACTCGCCTCCTCGCCACTTGTATTTGCCACTCAGTCAATCAGATGGGAGTCATCTCTGATGGGGAGAATAAATTGCTATCAGCTCTCCACCGCACTCCCACACCCCAGGAATGGTGAAATGACATATCGGCTCGGGAAGCTGGGGAAAGGCACAAAGCTCAGTAAAAGGAACACAAATAATCTGCACGTAAAATACTGCAGACAGCCCTGGCATTGAGGGCTAATGACTGAGGGTCTGCCCTGACTTCAGCAGCTTTGCTTTGCAAGCTCTCATGAAAATAAATCTATAATGCACACCATATGCCATTTAGGTGGCATTCAGTCTGGGTATTTATTTCAAAAGACAATAGTCTTTGCTTGGTTTCATTTGTCACTAAAAAGGAGAAAAAAAAAAGAGGCATAAAGTAAGCAAAAATAGAAATACTATGACCCAAACCCAGAACATCACCCGCAGCAGTTTCACCAAGTAACAGACATGAGTTTCATCCCAGTTGTTAGTATGCACTAGCTCCAAGGTGTTTGGCTTCAGTACCCTTCAGAGCAGCACTTGAACGCACATCGAGTAAACCGCACTGATGACCCATGCCCATGAACCAGGGCACAGACCTCCATAAGCTCGTCCAAAGAAAATGAGAAGTTGCTGGGAGTCGAGGACTATTTGTCCCTTTGTGTCCTCTGACCTTGCATTTTCAGAGTGAGTTGCTCCTTATTCGCATCTCCCATTTGTAAGCCCAGCCAGGTCAGAGCAAATTCTGTGTTGTTTTAGCAGCATTTTACATTTACTTTGGACTGACTTCGTGCTGGTGTGAATAACTGCATAAGTATCAGGCAATCAGGGGAGCAAAGATGTACAAGTAAAGCAAAATAAACCATACAAAAAAATCTGTAAAGGAACAGTTCCAAAAAGTCAGTCAAATATTTTTGACCTACAGAAATTATGCATCTAAATTAAGTCTCAGTGTAGGTAAAAGCTGCTAGATAACTCTGTCGCAGTTCGGGTCAAAATTTAAAAAAAAAAATCTCATATTGTGTTTCCCCTATCAAGCAAAGGGCAGTTTTGCAAAGCCTGTGTTTGTGGGAGTTTTCCACAAAGGGTTTCAGGCAACATAAAATGTTCCTGGCACCATTTTCAGCTGTGCGTCCCAGAGACACTTAACTCTCTACTTAATTCAGGTTTAATAGGCTGCGATTATATATTAAATAAATACCAGCTGAACTGATTATTTAATACATAGTTATAGCTGTTTAATAGCCATGCAATTGACTGTTACATCTCAATAAATGTATGGTTTTCATCGATCGCCTAGTATTTTATTTCACATCCCATAATTTTCCTACGTAACTCTTGGTCCTTCGAAACGTTGCTGGGGGTCGCCCCAGCCCGCTGCACTGGTATCTACAGTCGCAGCAGGAACATGCCCGAGAGCCACTGCCTTTCCAGGGACTCATCGCAGGTTAGGTCACCACAACCAGCTTCCTTCCACCTTGCGTTTTCAGGTGATGCAGAAATGCTTCTTCACAGCGCTTCCAGCCTTGCCCAGCTGCTCCACGCCGGAGAAGCAGCTGCATCTCTCCACCCCGGCGCTGGCCTCCTCGCAGGAAGCCAGAGATCATTCTGCTCTCAACAGGCTGTAAAGAGTTTAAAGCTTCAAGAGTCTCTAGAAATGTATAATCCGGATTTTATACTTTAAAATTCATAGCTCCCTGCCTATTGATGCTTTCCAACAGATATTTCTGTTTCCCCTTCGCTATCGGTTGGCCTGCAGCTCCTTTGAAAACATTTACTCAGCTAAGAGGCATCTTTATTGTGGCGCTGTCAGGCGTTCGAAATGATCAGACGATATATAAATAAGAACTTGTTTCTAAAACCTGCAACTACTCACAACCCAGCGAACTGAATAACAAGCTGTTATTAAAGGCACATCTGTTGAGATCTGACAACCGCACAACAGATACGTACAGTTTCTGCGGCAGAGCTGCTTACCCTAACTGATCACTTAACTTCTCAAAAGACAGCATCAAAATAAAAAGGATACATACCTGTACTTAATTACTTTCTGGTGTTACTGCAAACAAAATAGGTTTTTAAGGGATACATTTTACAAAGGCTTTTATCCAAGCATCCACAGAAACTGCGAGCAATGCCATTTCCGTGTATTATAACAACTAAATTTCCATGCTCTGCCAGAAATTTTAGGGCACACAGTAAATAACAGGTTGTCTGATTTGTGTATGTCAGTGTAAAGTCAGCGAGCCTGAAAATATAGATGTCATTTGAAGAGTGGCAGGAAACACAACCAAACCAAACCAGGGTGTTTTTCACTATTTAGTGCTGCCTACCCTTTCAGAATAAAAGAGAAACCCCCTCCACATTCCTGGCTGTCATGAACTGCACTTTCCTATTCAGACCCCAGCCCACTGAAGCTGGTAGTTATAAACGCTCAAGACCTAATAAACACTTCTCAGGATTTAGCACTGGAGAACCACATGGTAAGGAATAGACAATTCTTTGTTATCATCGTACATAGCCCCTTCATTAAAATGCCCTGACAAGACTTCTCAGGCAATAAATCAGCTTTCTTTTCCTGATGTGCTAAAGCCCATCTATGTAGTATAAAAGCCCCCCCCCCCCCCATATTTCATATCCCTGTGATGGTTTTACTCACAAGCATGTCATGCAAGAAGAAAATGCAGATCTTGCATTTCTGAGAAATAATTCTTTTTGCAAGTTAATGCTCCTCAGAGCAAGTGGAGAAGTCTCGTCCTCATCCAGTCAGCACGATCTTTATTCGCTCTATATTTTCCTGACACTGTCACAGCTCTGCACCATTCCATCATACGGTAGAGGTATTAATTCACTATTTCCTGCATTATACAATCCCCACTTCCTTTCCAGTTTTCTCACTCTAATGATGCTGTAATAAAAAACAGAGGTAATAATGAAATTGGAAAATAGTGTAATTTCTAGCTGGCAAAAGGAGTTGTTGGAATAGAGTACAGCTCTGGAAGCTGCTTTGCTACTAGCTTATTAGACGAGGGTTTTGAACAGCGTTTGAATGACTACTCATGAACTGCCTCAAAAGTCTGCCAAAGCAGCGTTACTGGATCTCGAGACCAGCAGAGCCAAGGCTGACTAGATGGTCAAAGCCAGGTAGACCAAAGACTCAACAGCTGGGGGGTCAATATTGACAGAGAAATCCCCTCAAATGAGGCTTTTCCTGAGGTGGAGTCCAAGATGCAGGGCTTGACCCTGCTCTCATGTTCCTCCTCCTGCAACCCCACTGGCTGGTACCGCCATATCACCGGGCACAGGCTTTGCTTCAGGGGAGCTACTCCTGATTGCACTGGCATAAACAAGATCTGAATCAGGACATTAAAATGAAGTTTTTAATGAGCAATTTGGAAATAACATTTCCTTTCAGCACACCCAGAGACACACCCTCCCCCATACACTTTGCCCCTCAGCTGATTTTCAACACTTCATTCACACGCCTATGACAATTCGTTATATAGATGCCTTTTCCCAAAAGAAGTCCTCATGATACGGTTAAAGATACTGATCTTCTGGCTGGCTTCAGCTTCCAGAACTCCTAATACCAGGGGAAACGGCATTTCAAAAGCTGGGCGCTCTTGGGAAATGCAATAACATACTTCAAACCTTACTTGTGGGCTGAGCTTGTCACTGGAGAAGTTATCCAACCAACCTGAAATGCAACAGGTTTGTTTGAGCTCTGCAGAAAGGGTGCCTCAAAGTCACACAGACAGTTACTGCAGTGTTCTCTGGATGTGAGAGCAGAGAATTCGTTGATTTAAAGAAAATCTGGGCATTTCCCACCCACAGCATCCATCAGCACTCTTCAGCTATATGAAGGAGACAGTAGCTTGGATGCTTTTCTCAACCAAGCAGAAGAAATACCCTCCTGCTCCAGCTGCACAGCCACAGAAGCAAACACGAGGAAGGGAACGCCATCTCTAGAAACGGTGACATGCTACAAAGATGCCTTCTTGGTGCATAACCAACTAAATCAGGAACAGAGAAGCTTAGCAGGTACCTATGGAGGGCAGACCATGCAGGAGGCTGTCCCTGCCCCAAGAAGACCTGTTTCAAGAGCTCTGCTCTGCAGAACCCTCAAGATGCACTTCTGAGCTCACTCTCATCTTCCATTAGCTCCCCCTGGTTGCCTAATTTTATGGCTCACCTTCCACCACATGAGACCATTCAGCTTCAGGACAGGCCTGGCCTCACCCTTCTCCAGAGGGACAGTGGGGTTTTCAGAGGAAAATTTAACTCTTCAGCTCTGTGGAGAGCAGGACAGAAGCACAAGATGGGGATCTCTTTTGTGGACACCAGCTGGAGCACCCCTCGCATCACGGTGGGGTTAGCCCCACACCACCTGCAAGAAAAAGGCAGGCAGAGAGGAACGGCGGGGGGGACACGGGCTCTCACGCAAGCTTTGAGAGCTCACACTGAGCAGCCAGACCCGTATCTCACCATGAGACACAAAATCCTCGTGTGGAAGAAAGCAGGAGAGAGTAACTGCTGCGCTCAGCCGCCTCCGATGAAACAGGAGCCTGCAGCTGAGCCCTTCGGTCAGCGCTGCCTCGCTAGTGCCTGCAATTAGAGAGAGCTTTCGGGGCAATCAACAGCACCCAGCTGGTTGCAGCACAGCCCTGAGCAGTTTGGTTTCGGCGTCTGGAGTCTTTTAAAGCTTTGCAAACATAGACTTAACGGGAAGCCGCATTTACACAGGTGATGGCGAACAGCAGCTGGGAGGATGGGGTGGCTGGCTGGATGGAGTGCACAGTGTTGGATGGATCCAGAGACACCAGATCTCTCACTGGTCAAAAGGTGGTTGGAAATGAGATGCAGCCAACTCTGATTTCCAGCACAGGAGGAGCCGAGCTCCTGGGGAGCCCGGAGGGTTGCATACCTGGTGTCAAGTCAAAGAAAAGTGGCATCGTGCACCCCCTTCCCACAACAAGGGAGGAATGGATGTCCTGCACCCCATTATCTGGACCTCCTCACCTGGCCATCGGCGCTCTCCAAAGGACTGTGCACCTGCAGCCACGGCTACAGCTACAGGAGAGAGTATTCCCTGTAATGAGAAGCAGATCCCAGACTGCATCAGGTATTCGGTACAGTGAGCAGAAACACGCATCATCCGTCTTTCCTCCAAAGGAAATTTTGTGCCACTGCTTCTGCTTTTTGATCCACTAGCTGTCACCTGAAACTGCCAGTGTTTCCAAGCACTTGGGAAAGGCACTTGCTTGATGCAGCACTATTCAAATTCTGCCCAAATGCATGATGGATACAGTGTCTGAGTGTTTTGACCTTCAAAACCCCCCTCAGCTTTTCTGTAGTCAGATATGATGGTGGTTTCATTTATTCAGGGTACGTAAGCAGAGATAGGTGTCTGTTGACTGATGGTATCAGGTTGCATAATTTGCTTTTAATTTATATCTGTCCTCCCAAAGATTGTCTAGTGGGGGGAATAAAATAGATCTGAAGATAAAACAATGGCTTCAGGGCAGGAGGGATGTACAGAATATATAGTCCTCTCCTCACAGCACATGTCAGCCTCTGCTAAATCTCTGAACAGACATTAGCAGCTCCTGTGGCCTTCAAACCACCAATTAAGCTAGAAAAGGATGCAGGTAGCCTAAGTGGTTTGAGCCCAATGAGAACTGGTTTTGGAGCAGATATTAGGAAATGGAGAAATCTGGGATTGTACCAAACCACAAGCCTGGGCTAGAGGGATGCTTGGGGATGCCAAGCGTCGAGAAATTAGAGACAAGGTAGGTGTAGCACAACAAGGGCAAGGTCAGAGAAAGGCTCAGTCACACTGGTCCATCCTGCAAACTCATGGGCTTTTGGGGAGGGACCCTGTACAATGAAGGCCAGCCTGGCATGGTAGAGTGGGTTGGCTGGGAGCAGGGACAAGGACAGCCACTTTGGGAAGCAGAAACTGGTTGCTAGGACAAAGTGACCGGGACCAAGACCCAACAGAACAGCTACAGCAAATGGCACATTGCAAAGGCAAGAGCAACTGGTAGCATTGCCCAACACCTCTGCCAGCAGCAGGGACTGGCTAGTTCCAGGCTTGACAAGATTGGTCTGAAACTAGTTTGCCAGACAATCTTTGCCAGACTTTGATTAATAAGACAATCTCTTCTCTTCACTTGTCAGCCACAGTTTGTGGTGTTTCATTTACAGCTCCTTCAACTCTGCAAACACAAGAGCAGCTTGTGTTTGCAGAGATTGGCAGCCTGTGTTAATTAATCCCGAGATGCTGAGAGTTTTCTCAGCCTTTGCAGATAGTCACACCTGACCTCTGCATCTGCAGAAAAACATCCCCTTTTAATACACTTATCACCAGGTTTCATCACAGCCATATTCACCCATCCCGCCTGTGCAGGCTTGACCCTCTGGAAGCAAGCACATGCTGTTTCTTTCCTCTGAACTTCTCCTTTCCACACACATCAGCAGCTCCTCCGCACAGTAGGAGGGATACTGGCACTGCCCTGCACCTTCATGTACGTGGCCACCAGTTTGCATGGACATATGAGTAATACTGAATTCAATCACAACGGTAAGCGATCTCTGTGCCGTTGTCCCTTCAGCATCCCTGCCTGCTCACCACAGCACTGGCTGCAAACAGGAAAAGTACCTGCACCTTCCCCATCCTGAGGCCCACTAATATTGCAGGAATGATCAGGTGGCTGGTTACTTTCTCTATAGCTGCTTTTTAACAGCAGCAACTAACACATAAAGGTTGTTAGCTAGATTTAAGTTGTCCTTGTGCACAAGACGGCACCAGTGAGTTTACCCCACCTGGATTCTCCGCTTTGCCATTCAGGGCTTCCCTGGACTTGAGATTCAGTTAACAACTGGCAAGAACCCTATACTATTTGGGACTGCAGCATTGTACCAGATAATCATTCATACACTGGATTAACTGGTCTGAATCCCAGTAAAGACAGAGAGCCAGTATGGAAAAAGTCCACTGTAAACCAAGTGTTCACCCGCTCTGACTTCATTGTAATGCCTCTGCTCACATCAAGGCTTAGCTGGGATCCAAATGCTTATTTCTAGTGCAATAATAATTAGGGTAAACCTAACTATCTTAAAGAGTCAGGGAGAAATAGTCAAAATCTTTTTAATAGGACCGCTGCTCCCTCCCAGCTCCATTCCTCACAGTAGAAGGAAGAAGGAGCCCTTCTCCTTGCTTAACCCCCATGCTGTTTGCAGGCACAAATAAGCAAAGCATGGCAAGCAAGGAGAGAAAAAAAAAAATCCATTCCAACACCTGAACGTCTCCATGCCTTTGATAACTAAATTGACTCACTACCTTATTACAAAGCACAGCAAGGCCATAGGCAGAGCTGAAGGTGAGCCTGAGACCAGCAGAGAATTTGAACTCCAGAAAGTACCAGCTATTTAGAAATAAAATAAAAATGCTTAGAAATAAAGCAAAATAAATAAAGAAACAGCAAGATATGGAGGAGGATCAGTACTTTAGAAATGCCCATCAGCTTCTGAATCCCCATGCAGCAGGTGAACAAGCCATCTAATGGGGATGGCCCTGCAAGAGGATGGGCAGCCCCAGGAATCCAGGATTACAATCAGACATAGACAGCAATACTGGGATTTAAGCAGAGATAGGCAGGAGATGTACTGGATTGTATAATAATGGTCCCTCTTGGTCTTGTACTTGGTGAACGTTGGATCCTGACAGTGGGTTTCCCAATGTGAAGGACCCCCAGGCTTTTGGGTTTGCTTCATACACAAGCATGGAGAGGTGGGATGGGGTCAGCCACGCTCTTTGCGAGATAAGGTTGATATCCAGCATTTCCATTTGGTTATTCAAATCTGGCAACTGTGGGAAACCCTTACAAACTTCTCCCTGGGGTATCTCCACTAGTTACCTAGAAACCCAGAATGAGTTTTATGAGCAGAAAATATGTTGGGAGGCATGTTTGCCTCATCTGCTTTAAAAAGGAGCTATTTTCCCCTTTTCCCCACCCAGCAATTTCATTAGTTGAGAACTATTTATGGGCTTTAACCACCCCTCTCTTTGCAGACTGGATTTCCCAGCCGCAAGAACATCCTAGCCCCTTTCACTTCCAGCATTATGGCCTCACCCAGAAGTAATCTGTACAAGCTTCTGTGGTATCTACAGGGCTTTTCTGTGAATAAGAAACCCTTTATGAGCCTAATACCTCTGCATGCTGTCCTGAGACCTCAGAGAAACCTACTTGCAAGACAGATTTTGCCTGGGGGGCAAAAGGTTGGCGGGCAGGGAGCCCTACCAAACCTACTGGGATTAAATTCCAGACCATAATTGAACCCAGTTTTTCAGTTGATTGTCCTCTCCTTTTGTCCAGGATCTTTTTGAGCTTTCTTTGCAGCCTGTTTGCTGAATATCACAGAGCAAACAGCCCAGCAGCCAGCACATTATCCCTGTGCACCGAGCAAGGCTTTCTCATTTCATTCATCATTTATGGGTTGCAGGAGTGATTTCCCAAAGTCAGTGCATCGCCTTAACAAAGCAAAGGGGGCTCAGTGGCAGGGAGGGAGGCGAGCGTATTAGCCTTTCACCTTTGGAGGCCTGGGCTCAAATCCTGGCTCAGGTTTCCAAAGAAAATGAGTCAGATGGGTAAAGCAGTCTCCCTGAGCTGCCAGGCCAGCAGAGATGCGTCACACACCACACGGCTCCAGCACCCATGCCCCTGCGTAGGATGCCCATACTGGGGCTCCTCTTCCAGGGGATATAGACAGGACCGATGGCTACAAATTGCCACATCTCTTGTGAGCATTGCAAACGCCAACAGCATCCAAGGCAGCGTGAAGGTGAAGGCAAGCTGGATAACATTTTCCCATTTATCTGCTTTCCCTCAGTTTAGCTGATCCTTCTTCTCCAGTCTAACCGGACCAGCTTAAAATTTACTCTCTCTCTTTGTCATTCTGCTTCTGTGACAGACAATGCAGCTAAAAGTACAGGGGAAAAAAGAAATACATTTTAACTGTAAAATAGCTAGGATCATCACTTTTCTTCTGGGGGGGCTCTAATCTATGTGGACCTGAGCTGCTGGGGTATTTATTTCTTTAATTACACTAGATGGAAGCAAAAAGAATTTATTCTGGAAAAAAAAAAAATCAGGGCCCAAAAATCATCTCAAGCTCTTCAGACTGTTCCTGGAGATAAGACTAAGCCTGACACTCAGAAATGTATTTTTAGAGAGGAAAAGTTTTACTATTCTTCCTTATATTTAACCGTAACCACAAGCTGTGAGTTTCTGCAACAGTCTTCCAGGAAGAGTATCAGGGACAAAAATACAGCTTTAGAGATGAAGGTAGAACAGTTTAATGAAAGTTTAGGATGTGGTTGCCAACAGGAGAGTTGGATTTTTAAATTTATCTGAGATGTGGCCTACTTAGGGATCTGAAGTAAGTTTAAATTGCTTGCAGCTATAAAATGCTCTGGTTTGGTTCAGAAAGAAGCAAAGCTGAGATGCTCTTCCAAACCAGCTCATCCCTTGGCACTCTCAAAGAGGACATCTCCTTCCAGGAGCAGCAGACTTCCCAGCACTTCTAAATTTTCCGCTTCCTGATGTCAAGAAACTCAGGATCACTGAGGTTTGATGCATGGTGAGGATAAGCATTCAGATGCAAGTAGCTGCACCAGTGAAGGATGGGGTGCAGGAGGACAGCTAGAAGTGGGCTGCATAATTGAATTACCAATCAGGTTTGTCTCTTGACTTATTCTCGAGGCCAGACTCAGCCACCATCCACAAGATCAGTTCCCACGCTTGCGTTTTAGGAGGAGCCAATCTCAGACAGATCAAGCACACCAGAGTGTTAGCCCTCCTTCCAGCACATACCTCCAGGGGCTTAGCAACTGCTCCTACAAGATCTTCATGCCCTGTGCAAGCTCAGACCTTACTCAACCCACTGTGGGTACTACTCAGCAGACCTGCATTTTGGATACAGACAACCTAGAGCCAGCCAGTGTGAACAGAAGGTCTGCAAGTTTGGGGGTCCAGGCTTTTGAACCCACTCATCTGGCCAAGAAGGCACCCCATCAGGGCTGAGCACGGACAAGTGAGTTTTTCCTGCCATGGCTCACATCATCGCTGTTTTGTGGGAGGTAGAGACCACCACGGCTGTCAAGCAGATACAATCCACTGGTGCTATTTTCACTTTAGGTATTTCTCTTCCCTTCATGGAGGAAAAAAACAAATACAAGGCCCTTTGCACCTGGTGAGGAACGGCTGTTTATTTAGACAGCCAAATGAAGTCATTGCTGAGAAACGATGCCCTCACACACCCTTTAATAGTCACTTGCCAGAAACCATAATGGAGTGAAATGACCCATCACCATCTGCAGCTGTCTGATATAACCAGGAATGTTTCTGCCTCCACTTCCATCTCTTCTAACCATACAAAAGCCAAACTGTCCTTATCGCTGTCATTTAACAACAACAACAAAAAACTCATCATCATCTCCCTATGATGAAAGGGAGGTGGCAATTACTGCCTAACTAATTTTCCCTGCAATTTGTCCTGGGAACCTTCTAATGAAGGCTACAGCACCTGAGCCTGCCCTGCTGTGGGGTCTGGCCAAGGGCTACACCAACCCCCAGCCTGAGCAGACACAGTTGCCTTAAAGAAGCTCCACACTTTAACACTACTCTGCTCTTCAAGACAAATGGAAAACTAAACATTTTTAATTTGCATTTTATAACAAAGGCTTCTAATATCCAGACCATTAACTTGGCTATGAGGCTTTCACAGCAAAACTTGTTACCCGCTATGAGTTTTGTTGTCATTAAGATATATTAAAAACTATTAATTGTGATGCCTTGCTATTATGCTATTTGGAGATTTGCCACAAGCCCACTTCCGCCCAACCTGTATTATGCTGTGAACCTTGGAGGCATTTTAAACATCTCGTGCAAAATTCATGAACGTGAAAAGGAGCCTGGCTATATTTCCAACATCTTGAGGGGCTGGGGAGCCTGCCTGAAACCCAACTCAGTTCAGGGCTGATGCCTAGCAGCTTCTACATCTCAATCCAACCAGCCAAGCCCCCACTCAAGCCCAGATGATTACCATGCTCTATATGCACCTTCTTTCTAATGAATATAGGCTTACGGACAACTCATGCATTATTTACCGAGGTGTGCTTATTATGATTGCAATGATTTAAGGCAGTTTGTTACAGGCACAGCTCTGAGTGATTGCGATCAATAGAAGAAACAAGAACAAGCCAATCTGCATGGAACAACAGTCCCATTCCTTAGGGGCTGTGCTTCCCTGATTAACCCTTCCCAACCTGGCAGCAAAAGAGGCTAGCGCTTGTTTCATAGACACAAATAGTTGGTTACCCTCCCTCTTGCCCTCCCCACCACAGTCTAGGGTGAAGAGGCATTTCAAAGGTTATGCAGCTCCTCCAGCTGTTTCTTGGGGCAGGATCCCACATGCTGGCACAGCATTCCTCATGGTATTTAATATGTACCTTGCATGTGGCTATAATCTACTCGTTAGCATATGTCATGCCTCTACCTCCAGGCCTGTATACAAAGCCTCCATCTCTTTTCACAGATACAGATTTAGAGATAGTGGTTTTTGCTGCTAACTGTGGAGATACCACTTTCAACCCCTGAGGATGAGTAAGGTAACAAATATTAAGCAATTACTGCAAACAAGTAGCTGGACACTGATCCTTCCTGCATGAAAGGCAGTGGGAACTGGAAGAAGGAAGGGAGAGGGATGTGGAACAACTTTGTCACTTCCCACCTTTAAAGACAGAGAGGTCCTGATTCTTTGCACTTGATACCTCCCAATAGAAGGCATTGTGGTTCAGCATTTGCTCTGTCTACCCTGAGAGCTGGACCAGATCTCTGAACCAGCCAGGATGACATGGTGATATTGCTGTAATGTCCCACCTCAGTAGTGTGAGGTCTCAAATGCCAGAAACTTCTCCGCTGTACCACGGGAAGCAGATAGCTATAACCTCTGGACAGGGTAGCCCAAGGAGTGTGGTTTTAAGGGCAACCAATAAACACTGCTCTAGATTTATCCCAAAACTCCTTCACACAAGGTGAGTCTGCACATGTACTTCCCCACTGAGTACACACCTGATCTCGGCTCAGTGCCTTGATTTTACATGGGAGCTTTGGGTCGGACCCGGCACACAGGAAATACATTCATTACTTCAAAGAGGAAGCAAACAGGATGTCTGGACAAAGCACCAAATAAAAGGCTAATGACACAAATGGATATTTAATACAATGACTTCCTCTGATTATCCTATAAGGAAACACTTCAAATGCTGTCCATTTTGTACATCCTGCATCATTGTAATATGCTTCAGAGTCTGGGAGGGAATTTTCCACACCGTGCACTGGTAAGGTGGGGCTGTGCTCTTACCTGCCTGCTGCAGACGAGATGGTACAGCACACACAACCTGCATGAGCTGCTCAGGGCCCTGGGGTGCTCTGCCAAGCAGCAGAACAGCACCCTTCCTCCCCACCACCTCCTCCTGCTCAGTGTCCCCAGCACGGGGATGACAAGGGTGACAAGGCATCACTGTGGTGGCTGTTCACATTACAAAGCTATTCCTGGTGATACAGAGGAAACCAGAGATACGTTTTCCCACCTGATCAATCCCCATCATAGCCAGCAAAGGATAGGAGCTGGGGATAACACCAACACTGGGATATCACCGCTTGGGTTCAGCCCCCAGGTTCTATCTCTCCAGGACGGTTCCATAGCCTGAGCCATCCCTAGGGCAATTCTGTGCTGGGGGCATCACTGAACAAACAGAGTTTAACTGAAATCCCTACTCAGATTGAACCAAGATGGGATTTCATTAGCACAGGACTTGTTCTGCACACTGCCGATCTCTCTGGAGAAAAGACAACTGAAGCCTTTTGCTTTGTAGCAACTGGGGGGAAAAGACAAGAACAAAATAGTTCAGTTTAAAAAAAAAATAATTGTTTCCAGAGTCACCACGACCTGATGATTGCTTTGGGTGAAACTAAATCCAACCCAACATAATTGGCCAAGAGGCCAGAGACAGCAATATGAGGGAGAATTAAGATTAGATTCCTTTTTGCTGGAGAGAGAAACCTGAAAAACTTCTCTCCAGAAATTACTTTTGATTCCTCTTTGATTTTTGATGTGAGAAACTCAAGTGAGGATTGAGCTCTATATGGTTAGTGAATAGCAAAATAACGACATCATTAGGAACACAAAGCTGAATGATTGAGGAAAGTTCCTTTCTGGTTTGAATGCATAGGTTTTGTTAACAGTTATTTCATTCCAGCACCTATCCGGCACTTTGTTTAAAAAGACATCTTTGTTAATATTTTGATTAAGTTAATAAACATTATTAGGCAAACCTGCCTGTACACAGCTAAGGAAGACCTCCTAGCAAAATCAGAAGAGAACACTTGACAGTCCTAAAAATTCTAGGATAAGGAAATACACAGGGGGGAAAAAAAGAAAATAAAGGAAATTCTCTCAACCTGAGTAGTCTTTAACCATTCCAGCAAAATTAAATACATTAAAAAAATGAAGACTAACTAAAGAGCAAATTTCATTATAGGCTGTTTTCAAGGCACCATTCTTCCAATAAAGGAAATCTATAATCTGGGGAGGAAGAGGAATATCTTCTAATGCCTTCTGAAGTCTGACTTTCTTCTTGCAATTTATACACTGTTTGCCAGGATGATTCCACCAAAAAAAAAAAAACCCACCCGACAAACAAACAAAAAAAAAAAACCCACAAACAAAAAAAACCCCGAACCCTCTTCTTCATTTCTTAGCAGCATCCTTGGGATAAAACTTGTTATCCTAACGCAATAAAGATAGTTTTGACCAGTGCAGTCATCGCTTAGTAATCAGACTCTGGTATTTTTGTACATGGTGTAAATTATAGTTATTTCTGTATCAGTGATGAAATAGCAGTTTTCTACCCATCTTGAGTTGTTCCTAAGCTCAAGGGAAAGAGGTTCATTCAATCCCATTTTTGCTGTACAGCTGCTTTAGGAAAGAAGCCAGTTAGTGTTCCATTCCAGGCCAAGAAAAATAATTTTTAGGGATGAGATAAGACAGAATTTGATCTTATGTTTACAGCTCCCATTGCAACCAAGGCCAAGCTAACAGACTTGTGGGAAAGCCTTGTTGTCTCATGGAGCATAGGTGTCACCGAGAAGACAGTTTGCCCCAAAGAGCTAACGTTCCTCCCTAATGCCTTTCCTGGAGCAACATAAGGGATTAACTGGTCTCATTATTTGATAGCTCAAAGCTCCCTATTGATTCCCACCTACTGCTGACACCAAGAAGTTACAATTAGTTGCAGTCACTTTTCACACAGGGACAAGACTGCTGGCAGCAATCTTTAGCAGGCAGAGGGAAAGCCTACAGTCCCATTACCTGCTCAAGTAGACCAACACCAATGGAGAAATCAAGATGCAAAATCAGGAAACCACCTTCATTCAGATTCAAGGCCACCTCCTTCTCCCACAAGAACCCTAGACTCCATCACCTCCTCCAGCCTGGGAAATAAACTCCTCTTCCTTCACAAACCCCATTTCAACAGGCAGCAGCTGATGCTCAGCCACTTATTAGCATCCACCTCCAGCTGCTGGCTGATCACACAGCAGAGGAGGTTAAGTGTCACTGGAGCTTAGCAGCAAGATTGGACCTGCCCTTCTCCAGCTGCATCCGTTGTGCTCTTGGGGCTGGGCCAGGCTCAAGACAGAGGATCTGACGGGGTGGAAAAGGAAATTCTGTGCATTCCTCATCCGTAGCCTACATGCCAAGTGAAATGCAGTGATGAGCAGCCAGACCGGAGCACTTGTCTGAGGCTTCATTCTAGCTGCAAAAATTGCAATGAGTTTAAAGCAAAATGAGTTGGATCCAGGGAAACCAGGCTGCCTAGGGTTATGAAATCATTCACCCTCCAGTACTAGTGCAGCAGGTGAAATGTTAGGAGGAGCATAAATCCTGGGATACACCCTCCAAAGACTGAATTCTGGCTTAGGAAAAACACCTGCACTGAAATGTTCTGAGCATGTGATTCTAATTTTCTTTGACCTTTTTGTGTCTCTCCTTAGCCAGGCACAAAAATATCCTCCTCAGAAAAATTTCTGCCTGGAAATGATGGTCCTTTTTCCCCAAGTCCTTTTAAAGGGAAGAAAATTGCTTGTCTTCCAGAAATACGCTGCTATGAACAAGCAATGCACGAACTGCCTGTTTGGAAAAAGAGCATGTTCTGCAGGGGGAATTCTCTCAGCGCTCATCCGTGCTCATATCAGCTATATCCTAACAAACACGGCTGTAATAAAATTAAAACACAACAGCAGGAAAATCTGACATAAATGCAATGTGACCTTGATAATTAACAATTGAAAAATCCAGCTTTTGGTTCCCTGCTCCCTCCTGATGGTGCATTATTAACTTCATAAATGGAAATCTCCCATGAGCAGCGTCATGGCTGCTAATCACAGCGTCCTGACAAATGCTGGTGTGAGTAGTTTCCCTTCGTTGCCGCATCTGCCTTCAGGGTTTTGGGGGGATTGTACTCCATCCCCACAATACCAGCCTCTCATTTTAGCTCTTTCATTTCATCCCCTAAAGCCCTCTGAAGTTTGCTGTGTTGCCTCAATTCCAGGTCGCATCCCCTTCCAGAACTGTCCACCACGGTTAATTTTAATCCCACAGTGTAGCTGGGGCTCTGTGGGCATGAAGAGCATGAAAGACATGCAAAGTGCATCACTTTTAAAAGAAATGCTGGAGAAGGGTCTGCCCAATGTCCATGACCAGGAGTGCCTGTCAGGTATCCAGTGTGCAATCAGACCCTTAAAACTTTTACCATGAAAGAGCTGGAGCCAAGACCACTTATGCCACAGGCAGAGAAGACTCATCCCTCATAAAACATAACCCATGCCTTCCCACCCCAGCCCAGCAGCCAAAACACCATCCAATACCACCGTGGCACTTCATCCATTGCCATCTATGGTTGTTGACTTGGGTGGGACATAGCTCTGGTCCAGAACAGTTTGGAGAGAGTTCACAGTCAGGTTTGAGTCCAGGCATTTCTGGCAAATCTACCTCTGATTCAGCAACAACGCTGGGTTTGGAGGTCTGGCTTTTGAAAACTCAGCTAAAATCGCTAGTGAACAGAATATGTCTGGGAAATGGTGCCAGCAGCCAAAGCGAAACAAACTGCTCAGAAGTCTCACAGGAAGCTGGTCAGGCTGTATTGTCATTGTCCACACAATGTTTTCTTCACCACAAAAACAGTGTTTCTGCTGTTGCTACCATTAATTTCACTCCACTGCTTGTAAAACAACTCCTGTCTTTGTAAATCTGTTTCCTGAAAGGGTTTATAACCCTCCCATCTGCACCATTCAGTGTGGGACTCGCTTCAAGCCATACAGCAGGTGCATGACCCAGATCCATGCAGCGGTTACCTCTAGTCACTGCTAAGTGTCACATCTGCTTGAAGGAAGGTGCAACACTCTTTGGACACCCATCCACCCCTGCACTACTGCAACCCAGGAAGGAGAATTAATTTGAGGAGGGAAAAACCAAGAAAACCAATATGTGAGACACCGTTACAAGGGGACTTCTCCAGAACTCTCTGTACTACACATACCAAGCTAGAAGTACCATAGCATAAATTATCCCCAAGCAGTCGACCTCAAAACACTTCTGCCTCCACATGAGGAACAGTTTCAGGCTGAGATGACTCTGAGCTCGAGCAGGTCAGGCTGGGGGCATCAACCCCAGAAGAGAAATGGGTCACAGATCAGTGGGGAATCCATGCGTGCAGGAGGTAGTTGGTAGGGATGTCACATGGGAACCTTTGTCCATCAAAGGGCTTACTTAACAGCTGTACGTGATGCCAGCAGCAATGCGCTTCATATATTCATGCTGACTAAATGGCTTTTGGTGTTTAAACTTGCCCGCACCATTGCTTCTTTCAGCTGGATATGGTACTCTCAACATCCTTCCTAAACCATCCCATAGTTGTCTCCTACAAACTGAAGCTGGTCTCCACTCAGTGCTGATTTCTGCCAAAACACTGCTCAAACTCAAGTCCGTGTTCCTCCAGCCTAAATGGCCAATGTAAAACTCTGGGATTAATATCAGCAACGACTTGTGTTCCTTGGGTAGGGTGGAAACCTCCCCAGGAAGGATAATGCCTGTGGGTGAAGGAGGCAGAGCTTGTGCTGAGTCGGTACAGGGTTTGGTCTTTCGTTGAAGAACAAGTGACACAAGACCTGCAGTTTTTCCTCCACATTTTTTCACGGAAAACAGTTGTGATCCAGGAACAGCCTTGCAGCACATGTGCTGAGGGTAAACAACTGCACTACTTTTAAAACAGTGCAAATAGGGCTACAATAACATGAACCAAACTCCATGTCCTAAAAGGGTTTTTCCAACCCTGTGTCCTATGGTCCTGTTCCTTTGACCTTGCCTTTCTAACGTTAACACATACCACACATTTTTCAAAAAGCAATCAGCAAAATGAGATATTTCACTGCATTTGATCCTCCCTGGGAGACATGAGAACAAAAACTCCTAATGCACGTTAATCCCATCACCAGAGCACTGCTGAAAGATGGTTGATACTTGGGATAGGAGCACTTGCGAGGGACAGGAAAGCTTATAGTCTTATTAGGGCTCCCACGTCCCACCCCAGCAGTGGCTGCCTATCAGTGGTTGGTGAAGCAATTCTGAAATATAATTTGTCAACCGTAAATAAGTCCACAGCAGGGCTCATTCATTATCATACAGCACGCAGCACCATGGTTCATATTCCACGAGCTGCCTGTGTAATGTGTGTCGGATAGGGCGGGAAGGAGGCCTGGCAGTTTTGGACAGCAAACGCACACCACCCTGCACCTGATGGGTCAAATCCCATCCTCAGCAGGAACCCTTGTGCCTCTGTCTCAGAAAAAAACCAGAAGGAGACAACTTGCATCCATGAGAGCTTCATGAGCCACTTGTCTAGTGGAGAAGAAACCCTCTAACAAATACAATGAATCATTTTTTAGCCAAAATAAGTGCAGTCTAGAGAAGGGGGGACACCTTCAATGAGAGGAAGGGAGAGTCAAGCAGCAATTTCCATCCTGAGGCTGGGACAGGTGGCAGCAACAGCCGCCGGGGCTGCGTACAGACTTGTCCTCATTTTTGTCCTTTGACCCTCTCCCCCACCAGCAGCTGAGCCTTGTTTACTGGCATTTCGGCAGCCCATCTCCTGTTTCCATTAACCCTCAGAGGAGGTGGGAGGGAGATCAGGAACAGGCTTGTCACACTGGGCGGTTGGTGCTCTGCACGAAGGGCAGCAAGCTGCTCTCAGGCAACACCACGAGGAGAGGCTGAGCCAGAATTTATTGATGGGGGAAGCACGGAGACAGCAACCTGACATGGACTTGTTGCTTTGCCTGGTGCACAGCACACAGGGAGAGACAGAGCATTTATAATGACTCAGAAGTCACCAGCTTTGCCGCCAATGTCACACGTCTGGGGGGGCTTTCACTGCTCTGACGATTAGACAGACGGTGTCAAACCTAGCCACACTCTGCCTTCAGGCTGTGTTTGTTCAGCACAGATATGAGAAATTTTCAGAATTCCTCCACTAAGTCTAACCTTGTAAGAGAACAAAATCCAAAGGACCTGTCATCCCCAAGTGACACCATGGAGACTTCAGTGCTCCTGGACAGCCATGCCCCATGAGTTAAATCCAAGAGTTTAACACAAAAACAAAGGGGAAATATTGTCATGCTGACAGTCAGAGCCACTGAATCCAACTGATCAGAGCCACTTCTGGCCAAACAGATCGGAGATGAACGATACTTGCTATAGGCAAAAAGGCACACTGCCCATACTCCTTGCTCCCTCTGATAACCCTGCAGTTACCATAGCACGGCTGGTAAAGGGACTATAGTTCAAGGTTATTTGTGCGGACAGTCCTGGGACGGTCCTGAGCCATCCCAGCTATGGGCCAGGCCATAGTGCTGCACTGTGAATGCCCAAATAAACCCTGCTCTGGGGAGCATACGTCTAAGAAAAGCCCTCCCAAGTCTTCACATTTTCAAACCATAGTGAGAAATAAGCTCTGCTTACCTGCAAGATCATCAAGTTTTAGATTTGGGATATTTATTTTTACAGAGTTTGGCTTTTCTCTTCTTTTTTCCTTTTTCTTTATGGAATTTCTCACTAGCAACAGAGAATAAATTTCATCTTTCCAACACTGCCAAAGGCAAGGTATCAGCCCTTAGTTTGGAGAAATCCCATTAACCATTTTAAAGATAAATGCTGAACCTAGTGACAAACTGCCTTACAGTTGTTCAGGACGGAGAGACAGACAGACTATATCTCCTTCTAGTCCATCTGTGTTTCAGTCCAGCTGCAGCCAGTCAGCCTGGCTTAGCCGCAGGTATATTTGTCACACAAATATACAGGGACCTGAATGATAGCAAAGGGCGTAGATTTATCATTATTCCTGCAAGCACAGCTTTAGCCTTCCCATCCTGTGCCTGGGAATTACCAAATGCCACAGAGAACGAATCGAGGATTAAAAGGACCCCTCAGTCCCTGTGGTGCCCTGCTTTGCTGCTGGCCCCGGGGACTAAGTACTCCCCTTCTCTTTGTCTCTGATCTGGACTTGGGCAGGTGGTGAGCCACTTGCTGGACCAGACAGAAGCCTCCCCTGCTGCCCCGTAAGCATCGGGGTGCTGATGAATATCCATCTAATTGGAATTAGGGATTCTCCAGACCAGCGCTCGAACTGGAGAAATTAGCTAGTTTATTCCAATAAAGATGCTAATATGGGGGGCTTTGTGAAGGGCAAGAAAATCCCATTGTCATTCAGAAGCAATTTGTAGCGGATTTGAAGCCTTTGAAAAGGTGATGTGCTGGTGGCTGGGTTTGTATAATACCCGTCCCGAAACTCACAGCTGAGCATTCTTCCCCTCCATATGCTTCAGTGCTGCCCAATTTGTATTCCCCTGGCAAGGAGGCGCTGGAGCAGAGCAGCGAGCGATAGCGAGCCACCAGCGACAGCGAGGGGAAGGCGGCTGGTGCCGGGGAGGGGGACATCACGGCCGTGCATGGTGGAGCTCCCTGCTGGGCTGGTGGGGATGGGGATGCTGGGCTAACCTCTCTGCCGGGGCGGGCTGCGCGCAGGCTGAAAAAAGCTGCTTTGAAGGAGAAGGGTCTTAGATGCCTTCACCCAGCAGTATTAATTCTTCAATGGTTCTTCAGCTTCTTCACGCCATTTTGCTGGCACTGAACTCCTCCATGCAACTCCTTTGCTTTTTGGAACTCCAATGTCCATTACTCTTTATTTCTAGATTTAAGTCACCAACTCTAGAAGTGATTAAGACTGAACCTAACACCATCTCTCCAGAACAACACCAAAATCCTTAACTGAATTTTCCAATTGAGTTTAATTTTTCCCTAACACCTCTCTTCAGATGTAGCCTTGAACTGAAGACTGCACAGGCTGGTGTCTTGCATGAGGCACCTAATGGGGCTGAGTTATCTAGGGAGGCTTAGGCTCTCCAAATGGCTTGGCAGGTGATGTTTTACGGACCTTCTAGCCAGACTTACCTCTAATGCAGCAGTCCCTGCAGGAAACCTAATCAGCATTTTAGGAGCAAAGCACTTTTGCAAACTGCAACCTAAATTCACATAAAAATAAAATGCCTCCCCAAGCTACTCTTTGCAGATTGCTGTAGGAGATATAATGATATAAAAATGTTTCTCTAATCTAACAGCTGCCTGGAAATGGAGGTAAAGCTCTGTACCACGGTGAAGGACTATTTTTTGCTGAGGGGGCATCCTCTTGCCACTGACCTTATATCCTTTGCTCTTTCCATCTTGTGATGTAAAGCGGAGGAATGACAGCAGATGCCATGAGCAGCTGGGGTTGCTCCCCAGAAGCCCAGATGCACTTGACTCTTGTCCATCTCTCTGTCTCTACAGCTTTATCTGTGCGAAGATTGGCACTGAATGTAATGCTTCCTGTGGATTGCGTCGCTCCATTGAGTCCATATAGCTGACAGGGGCTGCTCTACTATAAATGTTATGCTAAGGCCCCCACTCAGCCAGGTATTTTGACTCGTGCCTAAATTTAAACATGGGATGGCCATGCTGAACCCAAGGGATTACTCCCATGCCTGCTGCAAATACCTCGAGGTCAGACGGTGTAGAAGCACAGGCGAGGGAGAAGGAATATTTCCACCTGCTCAGGATCCTGCCTTTGCCCATGGGCCACATGGCACTATTGACCAGGTCAGAGCCCACAAATGCTCACTCTTAGCCGCGGCAAGGAGGACTCCTTGACTTGCAGCCGCTGATAGGCTTGCACCCAGACATGTGAAGCTCAACAGCCTTTTCCATGGTATTTTTGCTGGATCTTCACATTTTTCACTGGGGACTCTGGCAGACAAGCGGTGTGCCTACATGCAGCTTTTCAGCAGTGGTGAACTTCTGGCCTGGCAGAATTATAAATTCTCTGTTGAACCAAGGCTTAAATATTTTCTCTAGCAATACCTGCCAACAAAATGGACTTCTGGCGTTTCTCAGTAGCCATGCTGTGCATTTACTGCTCAGGCTGCAGTCTGAACTGATATCAGGTTTTGATGCTTAAAGCAAGCGTCAATTTAAAAGTAATAGATAGGAGAATGTTAATAAATGGCTGCATAGGAAAAAAAGGAGGCTTGGTCCTCAGCCAGGGCAGCTGATGCATCTGTGAGATTTTGCTTGGCTGTGCAGCCTGGCTTGCCATGGGTCTCTCGTGTGACCAGAGAGCAGATGAGGATCATACGGAGTAGGAGAGCAGTCTTGGCTGAGCTCAACTTTATGCTCTGAAATAAGCTACATTCAGCTCTAAAACTCCCTGAGTAGGGATTACAGAATCTGTTTGTGATCAGAAAGCACTACATAATTGTTACTGTACGGTTCTTATCTTATTTGCCATGTTGATAGGATCTTTAATGAAAATGAGGAAAAAAGTGTTTCTCGGACATGTTGGCCAGTTCTGAAGCAATGCTTTGCATTATCTAGCCAGAAAGAATAGCTCTATTAGCACAACAGCTTTTTTTTTTAACCTCTTGAAAAATGGAGTGAAGATAGTATTTTATTTTTGGTTTCCAGTTGGCTGCATTTTCTACATGGGGCTCAGAAATGGGGAGTTGTGCCTTTTCCCTGCTCCTTGATGGGGAAGGGGCCATGGTACCTTCCTCCCAAATGCAACAGGTAAAGGAGCAGAAAGGAACCAATTTCACTGAAATGTCCCAAATAGGTAGGTCAGGCCCAAGCCAAGGAAAAGTGTAGAGATCAGAACAAAGACCAAACAGCACATGTTGACAGCACCTCCACACTGAAGCATTCACAGCAGAGAGGAGAAAGGAAAAGCTACCACGGTCCAGGCAGCAAATGTGCAGCCTTGCTGTCCATCCCACACTGGTTCACTGCCGACCTCAAGTCTGGAAACATTCATGTCCTGCCCATGGTGAAGAAACCCCATACAGAGCTAAATGCACCCCACAAACACATCACCTGCCTGGGAGTCAGGTCTCACCTCCTTGCGTGGGTAACACTGTGTAGATGTCCATAGCTTTGTAGCACTGGAAGGATAAACACATCTTTCCGCTCCCCAGCCCTTCCTCTCCTCAATGGTTCCGCATGCTTTGGCTCTGCAGTTTAGGCTCTTGGGAACCCCGTTTTGGTTTAGCCCATGATGCACTGAATACAGGAAAGGGGCTGGGAGGAAGGATGCCCTTCCCCAGACACACAGTCCCCACGGGGGGTTTCTCAGTGCCACCATCAGCCCTACCAATGCAGCTGGGTCGTCACCTCCTGAATGGTGCCATTGTTCCTGCCTCCAAAATAAAACAGACACAGGAGGCATTTCCACCCAAAGAAAACCAGTTTCCACTGGTGACTTCTCCCCCCTTGCTCGAGAATCCTCCCTCCCTCTCTTTCAGGTCCCCCGCAGCTTTCCTTTGTGCCTTTTCTCAGATGAAAAGAGGTAGTCATTGATTGTATTAATAATTCAGAGCCTAATCTCACGGACGGGTGTTCACGGCCCGTGAGGTGGCAATCTTTCATCTTGAGATCAGGATCAGCCAGATCTTTTAGAGGTCAAGGAAGATAGCTGTGGCGTGGAAAATGTCTCCAAAATAATAGCTTCAGGCGATTCTTCTGCATGGATGAAAATGGCAAAGGACAAGCTCGTGTGTCTCATACTCTCCATTGCCCCTGCATCTCAATCTGGTGATGCCCACAAACCCTTGAAGATGACTCCCATAGGCTTCAGTGAGCCGTGGAGTGATCTCTGCCACATGCCCCAGCCCATCAGTGTTCCCCAGGTCATCTGAACCCTCCTTCTCCTCAGGACAGCCACCTGCCTGCTGCTGATGGATCTTGCACTACCATCCCTCTTCTCCCATGGCCAAGCTCCTCCTCTAACTGCCTACTCGGTTGTGTGGCCGTAATCATTTCTGGAAGGACAAAGTGTACTGGCACTATTTGCTTTGTTTGTTTCGTGGCCAGGCAGGCCCCTGTGCAGGGAGAGGGGCAAATCCATCTTCAGTACAAGTAGGTGAAACTGGTCACAGGCACTAAACTGGGGATTCCCAGGACAAGCAAAGAGAAGGGAAATCTGAATATTCTGGGTTTAATTTTCATCTGGCTGCACTTTACACACCGGGAGCAAATTTACACCACTGCTCTTGGAGCCTATCTAAAAGGCCAATAGTCCATTCTCCATCAAGTCCTCCTCTTCTCCCACGATCTGCAGTTACCTGCTGCACCTACAGTAATGCCCTGTTAGCTGCGCGTTGCGCTCACCCCAGGGGCGAAGCTCATGCAGAAGGATGCCCGCGGAGGGGTGCCATTACACCTACACCCTACACCTTGCTGGGTGTTTATGGCGGAAATGGCAAGGTCAAAGACATGCACCTTGCACTTGGAACTGAAGGTGCCAACTCCGGTTGCGATGCCAAAGATTAAAGGCGCGCTGATAAGAGCTGGGGGAAGTGGCCGGCGGAGACTTCTGAGAGTTCCCATGAGCGTGGCTGTGCTTTGTGGGAAGCCTCCCGGCTTCGGGGCTCCTGGTTCCCAACAGGAACCAGGCTCAGCACCAATTTGCTGCTGCCACGATGCTCTGCTGCTGTTACCAAGGCACTTCCAGTGCCCTGTGCATTAGCATTTCTTCTGTCTTGTGCTTTGTCTTCTCAGGGAAGCACTTCCACAGCACAACCGAAGCCGATGTGTTTGCGGGGGCAATCCCTCCCCACAAACAGCGGTGGCACGGTCCCCAAGTGCTCAGATTAGTAACGCTCCAGCCTACGGTATTTTACAGCCTGGGACTCGAGCCCGACCCACTGTGCACACCTGCAGGAAGGCCAGGGCTTGCGATCACTTCTCCCCCCCCTCCTCTTTGTCTGCTGCATTCACTTGGGCTTCTCTGAACAAGCAGCTCACCTTCTCTCAGGCAGGGCTTGTGCCTGGTTTCCTGCCTGTGCAGCGTCCCAGGCCTTGCAGAAGCAGCTCTGTCTCTCCTCTAGTATCCAGACACCACAGTATCCAGAACTGTGAGCTGATTCGCAAATAATTATTACAGAAGGAAGCAGTTCCTTCTATAGCTGATAACTTATCTGGTGTACATCAGGCTTTCCCCAGTCTCTTCTCTGGTTTTGCTTTAACAATTCATCCCCAAACACGTCGCTCCTTTGTCAGGACTATACACCCACAGTATCGACATTTAAGAAAAAGACCTCTATGACGGCAGGGTTTCCGCAGCAGGGCTGTTTAGATTTGTTGTGATTAAATCACATCCATTTTCTAATTTGTACCTAACACACACTCAAATCCCTCCTTAAGCCTGAGCTGTACAGGCACATTTTGTCTTCACTGCTGACTTAATCAAGCAGCCGAGAGCTGCTGTGTGCGCTCTGCAATTGTTGTCTTTTGCACTGGAAAAAAAAAAAAAAAAAAAGAAAAAAGAAAGTGGAGAAAGAAACACTTTGCAAAGCACTGCTATTATCCGCGCGCTACAGCGACAGCATATTTAGCACGTTTGTGGCTCTCGGGCCACGGTAATTAATTGTGTGTCTGACACTCTGGCTGGCACAGCCTTGCACCCAGAGCTTTCCCATCCCAGCGGCCGGAAAGCAGGCCCCCTGGTACCCGTGCGTGCCAAAATCAGTCAGGCCTGTATGGGAGATGGGTGCTCACCCCAGGCTCACCCTGAGGTTGAGGGGGGGCCGCGGCGCTGCCCAACTCCAGGCAATGCTGGGTGCTGGGGCAGTCGGGGCGGGGGGGGGCTACACCGAGGGGCTGTTAGGGCGNNGCCCTCGGGCGTCTTACTCCTTTCTTTAGTTTTCTTTCATTTGCTTGTGTTTTTGTTTTCTCTTCCCCTCCTGGAAAAAAAAAATACCCCAAGCCGAGCCGAGCCAAGCCAAGCACGCCGCCGCTCCCTGCACCGACCCCCGCGGCGGGCTGGAGAGGCTGATGCGGCCGCTAAGGTAAGCGGGGCGGGGGGCTGGCCGTCCCCCCCGGCTCCCTGCATGGCCCTTCCTCCGCGGGCCCTGTTGAGGCTGTCGCTCCCGGCCCCCGGCTGCCTCCTCCCTCCCGAGCCGGTTTTAGAAGAAACCTCCATTCTTCCCATTTTCCCTGCCCAGCTCGCTCCCTCTGGTCTGGCTTGGTACTAGCCTGGCGTGCATGCGGTTATTCATTTATCCTCCCTTCCGATGGTTGCCACTAAAAATGCACCCTGCTGGGCTAAGTCAATCGAATAATTCCTTGCAGGGCACTGCTGAGAAGTGAAAATACCCTCCCCGATATTTTCCCCTTTCCGTTGGGTAGCTCATCGCGGGGCCGATCGTGATTATCGAGACCGGAGCGCTTCGTTTGCGGGGACACAAAGCTTTCCCTTAACTCCCGCGGCTGCAAAGCGCTGGGGTGTTTGCAAGCTCCGAGGGAAAGAAGGCGGGGGGGGGGGGGGGGGGGGGGCGGAGAGAGGGGG
>VZTL01076727.1:53615-69153 GCA_013400535.1 Scopus umbretta | reverse complement strand
CTCCCCCATCCCACCGCGGAGGGCGGGGAGTGAGGGGGGTGGTGTGACTGAGTGGCTTGGTGGTGCTCAGTTGCTGACTGGGGTTAAACCACGACACCTACATAATTGCATTATTATAATTAAGCACAAAAATTAGTGTTACTTCGAAATAATTCTCAAAAGCAGTATTTTAGCTTTACTTAAATTTTCTTTGTTTTAGGAGACAACACAATCGCGTTTTCAAATTTGTGGTTTTTTTTTTTCCTACTGCTACTAGAGCTGGGTACACACTTTTTCCAAGATGAAATCTGAGCTTCTCATGTAAGCGAGTGATAAGCATCAGAACACGTATCTGAAGTTTGCACTTGGAAGTCAGCCTAAACAAGTCTGATAGAACAGTACAGCTGACCGAATTACAAAGCATTTTTGCTTTTTAGTGCTCTCACTTTGTATGTATTCCATAGCATATTTAAGGGACTCTTTCCCCCTCCCCCCAAATAAGTTAGTCTATTCCTGCCACAAGTTACAAGAACATTTAGCATAAGCCATTTATATCAGTCCAAGAAAAAGCATCCAACAGGACCAAACGTAATGTTCATCATTAAATGAGCTTCAGTGACCTTCATATACTTGTTTTCAAAATTGAGAAGAGGATAAAGGAAGTTTGCACACCCTACAAGCACTCACCAGGAAAAAAAAAAAAAAAAAAAAGAAGAAAACCCCCACATAATTACTGAGGTATTAAAGAAAGCTACAAATAAAACCCAGTAAATACAGGCAGCAGTTTGACACCCATCAAGAATGTCTGACAAGGAAAATTTAGACATATCAGCACTGCAAGTAACACTGGAAGCTTTCTGTTGGCAGGCTGAATAGCAAGAGAACATCATGGCATTTTTAGAATTGTCACTACAGTTAAACTACTGGTGGTCTCCCTGTCTGCACAGGCCTGAAGAGCTACCCTCATTCTCAGCCTACAAAGCTATCGACTTAAGTACCTAACACAGAGACACGTAATTGAAATGATTTTCTATAGTAGTCACTTTGATAACTTTCATAAACACGCAAACAAAAAGAATGAATTGAGTACATTGTTCTGATTTTGCACTGGTAGGACATATGAAGTGAAGAATCCCAAACTAATCACTACATGTTCATAAAGTAATAGTGGATGTCATGGCTTTAACTCAACTTTGCAATAACAAAAACAAGCAGAGACACTACATGCTTAGGAGACAGGCTTAGGAGAAGCTGCTCTTTCTCCCCAGGTAATTATCATTTCATAAAGAATAATCCTTGATTGCTAGCCAAGCTATGGTGAAGATGATGACAAGCACATGGAGTATTTCAGAAAAGGAACTCTGAAAACAAAGACTAAAAATAAAAGTCTATACATAACTATCCAGACATGCTACCCATCAAACCCACCTCTTAGCGAGTATTTCCCATCTGTGCTTAATGGGCAGATGTCTTTTTCATTTACTCAGCACATTTTTTGAAATGAAAAAGCATGAATGACATTCTAGCTGTTTATCCCACCAGCTGGAAAAGAAACTGGATAAGCTCTTGGGTTAACAGCCGAAATGCCTGTATCATTTTGGCCAATGACCTGTTTATCCTAGGTTACAGCTACAGTTCATTCGACCATTGCCCAAAAAAATTATCAAGTTACACGTCAACAAGAACCAGATGGTGGGGGGAGAAGGAAGCAAATGAATCACCTACAAACCTGCAAAATCAGCTAGCCTTTTTTTGAAAGGAACATCTTTCCTAAATGAGTAAGAAACCTCAAGAGTTTAGCTTCAATACACCAGACAAAACTAACTGCTGAGTCAGTTCAATGGGAAATACTATCAGAAAGCCTTCATTTGCAGAGAAACCATTTAATCCAGAGTATTTGTCAGAAAAAATCCTGAAGACTAAACGGGTGAGGATAAAACACAGTGTAAAAGTTGGTCAAAAAGAAGAGATGAGAAATGAAACAGTACTTCCAGCAGAGACAGTTGTAGGGCAGTCTTTTTTTTTTTTTGGAAAACCAAAATTGAAGAGCAAAAGAAAACTTACTGTTAAAAAAAAGTGCTTTCAAAGCTTGACTGATTTAGTATTTGTACCTTCATAGTAATGCAAGTTCTAATAATTCAAAACTAAGTGCAGTGACAACATCTAAATTTGTACTTCTTGTATCAATGTATTGATTTAGTTGCATCTTTTCCACTAATTTTTGTAGGTTCACCTTCAGAAGTCATTCCTTTTGAAATTTAATCCTCTGAAAGATACTGTATGTTATCAACAGGTGTAGTAATGCATCTTTTTTGCCCCACTGTGCTGTTTGAGTTGATCCAGATTAACAAATGTTGAACTGAGCCACGGAAAATATTTTTCCTCTATGGACATTAAAGTGCAACTACAAAAAGTTAATTTGAATATATACAAAGAACAAACTTTCTTGCCTTACCAATCATCACAAAGAGTGATGACTTTTTTGCCCAGAGGAATAGGAAAATACTCATGGAATTATACTGTTCAGTTAGTTTCTTGCTGTAAATTCATTGCTCATTCCATTTTCTTCACTGCATTGCTATAGCAGGAAAAACATATTACATTCTTTTACAACTTCAAATTTCTATTTTAGTGCACTGTCACTGTATACTCTTTAGCCAAATAGCAAAAGCAATTTAAAATACACCAGCTACTTATCCCTGAATATGCACTACTGCTTCAAGAGGCTTCAAGCACAGGTTATGCATATTTTGCAGTTACTAGAAATGCAGCACACACAGGCGAATACTTGTAGTCACACTCCCCCCAAACAAGGAAACAATGATGCCACGCTGCACAACAGAAGCTCAGTCTTAGAATTATATAAAACGTCATACATGATACATATATACAATATCAATCAAATGTTACTTAGTTTTCCACCTCTCAGCAGAGCAGAACAGAGATGCTTAGTTTTTGATCCAAACACATTGAACTCAAACAGGCTTTGAATCCAAGGTACAAGTAACCAATAGATTGTATTAGATATAAATATATTCCCCAGAGTCAAAGGTTAAATTGTGAATTGGTAAACTTTGCCCTTCACAGGTAACAGCCTATTATGCTTCTTATTGTACAGGCTTACTTGGATTAGACATCCACCTCCCGCAAACATCCAGCACCTTATTTTCAGTGAGAATATGGATTCTCTGCAAGTGTCTTTGGAAAGCAAAAAAGTTTATCCATCTAACATTCTAGTCAGGCTACTGGAATTAAAGACTTTGTATGTTTAGACTTATTTTTCCTCTTCCTATGATCCTTGCAAGTCAGGTATTACCTGATCTAACAACTATTAATAAAAATCAAATAATAGGAAAGTGATTAAACAAACAAAAAAAAAAAGCCAGTTTAATTTCTATTCATGCTGCAGTCCTGCTGCTAATACTGAAGAAGGTACTGGCATTATAGTACCCTGTATGATGCCCATTAACCTTCACATACTCAAAATATTTACTTATCAGCTTTTTCCTATTCTTTGTACGAATTCAAGAAAAGACATTAGATCTCAAACTTCTATACCATATATGCTACATTTCAGGAAACTACTTTCCACTGTATTGGCCGTCATCAATAAAGGACCATTGTTTTTTAATCCCTTCCCTGCTTTGCCCAGTCACACACACTTTCTCCCCCCTAATCCCCCTACTCTTTAAAGCCACGACATCAGCTTTTCAAGGCTGCTTGTTTGCAGCAGCTCTGAATAAACCACACAAACCAAGTATCTCACACGCATACGACTATTTTTGAAGTGAAAATTAAAACGAATACAATTTAAATGTAGACAAGTCAACAATTGGGCCCAGAGAAGAACTGTGTGTGTAGTCAGCAGGGGAGGAGTGCTGTTATAGAAAATGGGGGCTAAAAGCATGGAATGAGAGCCAGCTTTGTTCACAGTCAGTAGCCTAAGTGCCTATCAGTCAGCAAAAGCATTTTTAAAACAGCTGCATCAAAGCTTTCTGCAAGTTAGTCAGCATGTGACAGGCCAGCACATTACAACAGTGCCACAGCAATCTCGGCATAATAGGAGTGCTCGGAGTGACCTGAAAGGTCAGTGTTTTCAAGCATTCCAGTAATCTGTAAATTGCCTTGGCTTATCGCTTGGAAGCAACATAATTACATTGCTTGCAGGGCTAGGACAGTAAAGACAGATTTTTGGTATTACGTTTTCGTGAGCTACATATTAACCTCTACACTGTAAGTATATCCAGGAAATATGGACTAGTGTACAAATAAAAAATAATGGTCCATCAAAACATGGGAAAAAAAACCCTGTTTTTCTGACAGAGAGAAAACTATTTACTAAGTTTTGTAACACTGTCTATAGTATTTTATCAAGTATAAATATCTTTGAGGGTTTTTTATTTCTCTAACAAGTGTTCTAAAATGTCCAATTTTCTATAAAACCCCCTTTTTTTTTTAATACAGAAAGACTGAAACTACTGTGTAAATTAAAAGGTCCTCTTCTGGAAGTTTAAAAGGTAGAGCAAGGAAGCTTTAGTTTCATACTAAGCGTCCAGTTCCATTTGAAAAATTGTACTTTCTATAAAGGAAGAGAGAAATGATTACTGCCAGTGAGAAACACCCCAAGCAATTTACTCATAGCAAAGCAAGGTCAGTCATTGACTTTATTCAAAGATTCTTCTAGAAATAAGAAAGAAAAATTGGATGCCTCAGTCTATCTACCTCACAAGATTAAAAACTCAGTATTTAGTTGCCAACAGCCTAATCAGGATTGTAGGAAGATTCAAACTATTTAAACCACTGTGATTCATGTGCTTCTCTCCTGTCATACACCACCGCGTATAGCACCCCAACCTGATCACGAGGCTCATGGAACAACTATCTGTATTTGCAGCTCACCACATAGTTTAACTTCACCGCATCCTGTGTAGCCCTTTCGCTGCACAGGCCACTGGCTGCTTACTCTACCATTTTATCACTAATAAATTTATTTCTACAACTTCACTCTTGGCAACTTCAAGTATTTTTCACTGACACAGAACAGAGTAGAAACAAGGACAAACACAAAGAATGTCATAAAAATTCCCAATTTTAATTCAATCATAGAGAAGAAGAGAAAAAGCCCACACATTTCTCTGACTGCTTGCTTTTGTTTGAAGTATTTTTATCAGCAGTAACTACTTAAGGCATGCTTCATTTTTTTTTTTTCCTAAAGGGATATAGTCAATGTGATCAGAAGTTCAGGCTAGCAAAATGCATGCTGCAGAAATACCACATTCAAATTTAAAAGACATCTCCTGCCTGTTTGCATTTTAAACTAAGATGCTAGCACAATCTGAAGTACAGGACGTAAGTCTCACATTGTTGTCAACCAAACTAAGTTTACAGCCAAAAAGATAGTCCTAGCATTATCAATAATCCACTGACTTAAAAGGTATCCTCATAATGCTGGAAGAAAAAAGCAACACCACTGGTCATTCTGAAGGCACAAGGATCTCAGCAACTCTCAACCACTGGCTTCTTACTGTTTACACATCTTCCCAAGATAGAGGCATTTACTGATTGCAGGTAAACACAAGTAAGAAAACCTTTGAAGTTAGCATTGGTTTATTTCAAATGAATCATCTCTGACTTTATATACCCTCAAAGGCAAAGAGAGTTCTTAAAAACTGAAAGTCCAAACATACACTTTATGTACATTTCTACTTCCAACCCCAAAATTCCTCTTAACTGGTAGGACAGGCAGCCTTGAAATCAGACAAAAACTACAAAATTTCATTCAGAACAAAGCATGTATTGATTACATAATCTCGTATTTCAGATGGAAAACTGAACTGGAAAAAAAAAAAAACAACACTTGATAAAGAACGGAATGGGTTCCTGGCAACAGCACACCAGCAGAGAAACTGGGACTAATGCACTATTGAAGAGATGTTTCTTTGGAACACTGATTCCCCTCTCCCAAGGGGAACTGCAGTTTGTACTAGCTAGAAAGTAATTTCCTAACTTTTATTCTCTTCCTGTGGTAGGGGGGAAGAGACATTAATTTTCAATCCTATTTGCAGCTCTTCTCAGTATGTAACAGCCTCCAAGCCCAGCTGCTCCCCAGTATCAGGAGGGCAGAAACCCTAGGACATTTGAGGAAGCCGACAAATATGATTTTTCTTTGTCCATATTCTTAACATCAGAAATACTGCCAGTATTCACAGAGCATTTGGGAGATGGGAAGGGTTGCACCTTTAGACTGTTAGGGTGGTGTTCCCTCTTAGTTGGAAGAGAAAGGCACATTGTACAAGCAAGTAATTCTGAACTATCCTCCCCTCCTTAAACAGACTCTTCTAGCTGAAGGAGGACTGTCCTTCAGCCAGGATATGTAATTTATGAGATTAGTTTTCCATTTCACAGGATTCGTTACTACCTTTTGGGCTAATTCAAGCTATCACTCTTCGCACAACCAGGAGCATTTTGGCCAGCGTCTCCTCTCCATGAAATAGCACAGTAGTCTCAGAAAGGTGAGCTCTTTGTTGTACTCCACTTGTAATTCAGGTCCTATCATGAACAGTTAAGCCAGTAAGATCAAAGACTTTCAGATGATGCTTGCTTTGCTGTCTATCTACACAAGACTTACAAAAAGTATAGATACGCATTCAAGAGGATGTAGCTTGCCAAATTATCCTCATACTCAAGATTCTGCCCTTTCCCAGTTATCTGGGAATATGTTCAGATAAATACTATAACTGAAGAGGAATGCCCAAATTGGCATGTGTGATGATTTCCATTATTTTCAAATGCAGTACAAGGAAGGATAAGCAGTAGGTGCATTTCAGCAAGTTTTGTTTATAGCTTCTGATTTTTTTCTCATCTGAAGTTAGCATACTTACAGGTTTTGAAATACTTGCAGCTTGCTATGGAAGGTCTTATCATCTAGCATTTCTGTACAGAATCCTAGCATCCTTCAAACTGTCCTTTATTTGCTTTACCATTTAAAAGAGCTTTTAAGATTTTCTTTTCTTCTCCCCACTGCCTTCAGCCCTCTCTTACAGAAAGCTGCAATAAGCAAATGAGCTCACACAACAGCTACAAGAAACAATACTCCTGCAACTTGAGCAAAACATCTACATTTTTACTATGGCTCTTTTAGAGGTTAGGTCTGATACTATAACTCTCCAGTTTTTTTAATAGTAATCTTTACATACAACTACGCAGTTAGTCTTGATGAGACTATTCCATGAATAAGGCTTAGTCATACAACACAAGGTTGCACAATAATTATGTGGAGAGTCTAGACGCCTGAGCTTTTGTGCTAAGGTTTTTGTTTCTTTGCTGGGGAGGGCAGAAGCAAGAAAGAAGAAGAAGAGTAAGTAGTTGACTTAGGATTAAAAACCTGTCTGCTTGTCTTTGGCTCCCTCTTTCCTTTCATTCTCTTCTCCCTCAAGTATCAGCTAGTATTTTGCTCCCTAACTCTCTGTAGTTCCTTTCTTTCCATCATAGTTCTCCATTTTGGCTTAGCCAACAGAAGCTTGCACAAAAATCCAGGAAACTTGGACAGATCTCTGGCCTCCCTCTAGTGAAAGTTCAATTGAGAAGCCAGTGGCCAACCCTTCAACCAGAAGATGATGGAATTCAAAAGTATTGCACAGGCCTAGCTATTCCAGCTTCCCCCTGTTAATTCTTAAGAGACAATATTCTCTTGCAGTAGCCTGGAACATATCTGTTTATTAATTTCTGAATCTTCCTTGCTTGTAAAGATCAGCTTCTGATGCACTCTTGGCACCTCCATGAAGGAAAAGACACTGACACAGGCATTTTCAGTTTCAGAGATGTCTCAGAAATACTGACTGGCAAAGACAGTGTTCCGCCAAGACACATAATATCAGAAGAACTGGGGCTGGTGGGGGGGAAAATGGGACATGGGAACAGATGATAACAACTTTGCCATGATACAGTGCCTCTGTGCCATTCGTTTCAGAAGATAACAGTGCATGGGTTTATGTTATCTTCAGATCTGCAGATCTGCTACTGACTGCAACAAACAAAACCTTAAAATTCTGATAAAGCTAGTGATATATGGTCAAGAAGCTTCCTAACTACCCCTAAGATGATATTTCATGGCCCACTTACCACCTTACAGATAAGTGATACTTACTTTTCAGCCTAACTGGTACAACTGCACCTAAGAAATGTAAAATACAGGGGCTGGCAGCTGCAAGATGAATTTAATAGACTAAATATTCAGGGTTGCATACTGACAGGGTCGGTCTTAAAACAGTTTGCCTGATAGATCCCCTAATTTGAAACTCCGCAGTTTCCTGGGCAGCTCTAGGCAGCAGTTACAATCTAACTACCAACAATAAACAAACACCAATAAACTACATGAGCAAGATTGGAAAAAATAAGCTGGCATACTAGGGTTCTTCTACAGCACTGTATCAGATTCAGATGAAACATGTTCTTGGTTCAAGCCATTAATATGACATTTGTATACCTGCAGACCTTTCTCATATTCTCTAGCTAAAGGCTCCCTGTTTTAAGAGCATTAATCCAGTCTACATTATCCATAGGGGGTAAAACCCAAACAAAATGCAAGTCCATTTAGTTCTCTCATATGGGATTACCCTCCGGGAGTTTCCATTCCTACATAGCTGGGTTATTAACAGAGGGGTTTATCCTGTATGTGATGGCCAATCACCTTCCACAACTTAATTTCAATTCTGAAGGCAGCACAAGTTCTTTTGTCAGAAAGTCATGCCTTCAAGCTTGCCTTCAAGATCTTAATACCCACTGGAAATACTATGTCAGGGAGTCCAGATTTACAAGAAAAGCCTGTACCTTTTCCACCTGTGGAACACTATACTGGAAAACTACTTCACAGGCAAATGAGTGTTTTTCCAAACAACGTGTAGGAACAATGCTGGGTCGAGCAAGATGAAGTTTTGAAACAAGCATCTTGTGCTGAGAGGGTTAACATGATCTGGCCTTCTCCCAGATTTAATTCTGGGGAAGCCAGCCATCTAAAATGAACATGAATTACAGATTTATTATGAGTCTTGGAATTTGTTCAGATAAACAGTATGTTTTAGCCCCAGGTACCATCCTGACCCCATATTAGTTACAACTGACTAATGATTTGATACCACATTGTCAAGCATCACCTTTTACAGTTACTTCTCCTTTTGAAGTTACTTATCCTAGTTTTACAGTTACAGTAAAGTTTCTATTAGAAACAACTAATTGTTTCTTTATTTTCTAAACAGTTTCTAAACAACAATTGTTGCTTTCTATTAGAATCTTTAGCTGGCTTAATTTAAGCCTATTATATTTCCAATGAAGCTGAAAACAACTCTGTAAATACACCCCCTTGACTTTTTGGTTTTTGAGACTTTTAATTTTTATTTTTTTTAAATCATTTTATAGCAATGTGTGCTAGGTCAGTCCTTTTGCAAACTCATGTCACCACTGTTCCTAATTTAAGTAATACAAAACCTGACATCATGTTCAAATTTCACAATTGGTCCCATTTCATTACGTTACTGCTTCTAGTTATAATTTAAGGCTATTACTTCCTCTTAATTAACTCTATTTAAAAAACTGAGCTGTGTCTTCAGCCACAAGTTAATTCTTCATGATTTTTGTATTATCCAACTTCATAATGAATATAACCAAGTCATTAACGCTGTAGCAACAGTGACACTGTTGTAGCAGCTGTGGTCTAAAGAAAGACAATCAACAAGGTTTGTAGGAAAGGGCAACATAGATTCTTTCAGCCACACCAACTCTTTTTAAAGAGCTATGTCCAAAAGCTTGACCAAATGCTCTAAAGTTTATTAACAAGTCTAAGAGACACTCTCATTTTCTCTACGTATCTTGCTTATTCTACGTCCCAGGAGAGGTGGAGGGAATGTTTTGTAATTAAGTTCCTAAGAAGGAACTCAAATGTAAAAGACAGTGGTGAGGGAGACAAAAGACCGCTCTTTGGGAATAGAGCGAGCCTAGGAAAAGGCTTGAAGCTACAAATCAAAGAAACTGCCTGCTTTTGCTCAATTTCAGTACTTCGCATGTGTGGGGAGGCAAAAAGACTATCAGAGCAGTACCAAGTTCTGTTATTGCTTCCTCTGCTACAGAATACTAACAAAACACTTTATGACGAGTTATGCAGGCCAAAAAAGGTCACAGTATGCTTGCCCACTTCTCATAAGAACATGAACTTCTCTAACGCAACGCTCCCTACTGCTATCATCTTACTGAATTGAGGCTGCCCTCCCCCACCACAAAAGGGTAGAACATCTGTTTATAATGGATTAGGAAACAAGAATCCTATTAGAGATTACCAAATACCCTTGAGGAAAGAAATACTATTTTAACATAAAGCCAATATTTAAATGTTTAGCACCTACAATATATTTAATTTTTCCAAGTGTCTAAATAAAACCTAATGTGCAAAGGCAGGAAACAACTCTAAAGAGCTACTGAAGATCCTACAGTTAGGAGTAGCAAACATGAGCAAAGTGCCCAGTCCTGCACACACTGGGGCAGTTCTCTAACCCTGCAGTAGCCCATATACATAGCTCAAACAGCCACCAGGCTTGTGGCTTAAGGAGTTATCTAAGGATAACCCACAGCAGGAAAATCCCATGGAAAAATCAAGCAGACACCATCGTCCCTGGACAAGTCACCACACCTGTGGCCTCATCAGCTCTTGTTACTCTGCAGGATCCAAGGGACCTACACTGGACCTTACAACATTCAGATGGATGTGTTCCTCCATCTTCTCAGATCCTTCACTGAAGCACCTCACAGCCCCTTGAAACAAGGGCACCCTTACTATTTATGAGTGTAGAGCGCATTATTTGAATAAACTGTCCCTAAAATAGCATAATTATAAGAGAAGACAATGTTTTCATTTCAGGACTTTTTGGACTCTGCATAAATACACTGCACAGAATCACAGAACGCATTTTAAGACTTCCCTACGGCTGTTTGCTTAATCAGTATATTCAGTGAAGAAGTCATTAGGAATACATTTGCCTGCGAAAACACTGAACATAGTTTGATATTAATTTTTATTGCATTTATACTATGATAACCAGGAAAAATTCAGGGGATATAAGTGACCGATGTCTTTCTGAACTAGAGGGTAGTTTGCTGTACAGATTACATAACTTCAGACGTCCTATAAACTTAGCAATAAGTATTTGTTTCAAATACTATCCCTTAACTCAAATAGACACCTAGAATTTAACACAGTGTTAATAAACCAAACACTATTTGTTAATAAACCAAATACTATTAATTTTGACAGAAACACACATATGCCTTTACTCTCCCCCACACCGTGACTGTAACCTGATTTCCCCCGCCAACACACAGAAGACATCACTTTTCCTCTAGTTATAGAGGATAGGAGAACAAAACAGAAGAGGGGATCCTATTTCACACTGCACGCTCATTGGCACGGCCTGTAACAAAATGGGTGAACAGTGGGGTCCTTGGTCAGAACTTCACCAATGGGTAACACTGTTTGGATGAGTGCTTTGATCACAGAGAGACAATACTTTTGCATCGCATTTCAAGTAATAAAACCTAAGTATCCAGTACAATTCACAGCTTGAATAGTTCACTAGTTATAGTGCTGTTTTCTATGTTACACTGAGGACTTGTTATGAAGTATTTTCATGTGCCCTCATTCCAGGAAGCTTTCACCATGATGGTACATTGTAGTGTCAATGCGGACATATCCTCGAGCTTAATGACCACTCTTGACTTCAAGCACCAATTCAAAATACCATGTTTTAAGCCTCCTTTTTTTGTTGTTTTGCATAGACAGAAGCCCAATATCTACTCTCATAGTCCATAAGTAGTAGTACAATGTGCACATTAAAATACCTATGACACACAATAACCCATTTCTAGACATCTTCCTTGAAACAAAGATTAGCTAGCTGGTGACTGATAAGTCTTACTGATTTTCCACTCTATAAAGGTGAAACCAACTCCCAGGCACAGTCAGATTTCAAGCTCTGTTTACATTGCAGTAATCTTTGCGCTGCATGTTGAACCGGAAGCAAACTCCTGAATATACTTCATAATGACCTACAGAGTGTGGAGCTCATAGCTCTTCTCTTGTAATGTTCACATTACAACCAAATTCATACTAAAAACGCGCCTGAACTATCATTTGGTAGCTGAAGTTGCCTATGGTCATAACTGTAACAGTTAAAGAATTTGAGAAAATCCAAACCCAAAATATAAGTTATACAGATAATTTCTTCTTTGAAAACAAAACGTAAGTATTTCCCAAAGTCCAAATACAACTTATGGGAACACTATCGAAATTAAATGCCATCATTTTACAGAATCTTTTTTCCCCAAGTAAATGGTAGGTTCTGATGTTAAACCAAATCCTCAGCTTACTTCCATACTTGGTGTTAATTCCCCATACCCATTTTCTACGTATTTACTTCTTTGTTGTTATAGTTCAAGAATCTCACCGACAACCTGAGAATTGATCTAACATTATAGCATTTGTATAGACTTAAGTGGGAAAAACAAAATACTGCTCCAAATGTAGCTATCTCATAGATTACAGCACATTAAAAAACACTCTAAAATCCTCTAGAAGAAATAAATACATTGGCATCTCAAGTAGGATTTGGGGTAGAATGCTAACCCACATTTATGAAAACTATCAGTCATTCCCTCTAGCAGAGGAAACCAAAGAGTCCTTGCAATCAGCAAGCCTTGAATTGTTAACATGATCAAGTTCTCAACTTCTGACTGAAGTGGTAGATAACATATATGTGCCCGGAGCTGGAAAAACAGTTAGAACAACCAAAATCCAATTAATTACGGGACTGAGGTGAAAGACTGGGAAATATTCCTTATGCACATATTTAAAAACTAGAAGAAAGTCTCGAGAACTCAGGTTCAACATTCAAAAAGGCTCAAGGATTCAAGAAGTCCCGTCCCCATGTTTACTACTTAAAAGCATTTGTATGGTTTTTTTTAACCAGTATGGACTATATTTGGACCTTCGGCCTAAAGGTAGAAAGCTTTACATCTCATTGCCAATACCATGACACAGTCATTCCCGCAGCAGCCATTAGTATTGTTCAAATAGACATCAGAGGAGATTAGGCCCCTTACATTTTGCAATCAAAGCCACCACTAGATTAGACTGCAAGCAAGATTTTATTTCTCTCACCATTTTCTATTGTATACTACACCAACAGCTACAGCAAGCATTCAAAGCCTTATTACAAACACATTCTTTTACAGCATAGCAAGGAAAAAGTTAAGTAACCAAAACTGAAGGGCAGTGAAAGGCAGCATAAAGACTGTTGATAACAGGGCATAACACAAACAATCATACCAGCCAAGATTCCCACATGTACAAATAAGAACTACTGAGCTAATAAAATTTTTTTTTTTTGGTTCTCTTCTGATTAAGTGGGCCAAGATAAACGTGGACATGGACACAAGGCCCACAAGGCTAAAAAAGTACATTAAGTAACTATTAAGACAAAACCATTCACAGAGGGTTTTTTTTAAATACATTAGAACCCCCAAAAATGAGAAATCAGATACCACGTCCAAAGGGGTGACTGTAGGAAACGAGATCTGAAACTTGAACACAGAAGTCCTCCAATATTCTAGTATTTCTGAAATATTTATAATCCCGGCATCTACAACTATATGAACAGTAGCGCAGGAACTAATGGCTGAAGTAGAAATAAAACTACCCATCTATTGAAAGCATTTCTGTTTTGACAAGGAAATTCATAAAACTGTAAGATTCTAGTCTCTAAAGACATTCCTGTGATCAAGATCAAAAAGGCAGGAAATAACTTCGATAAAAGGCTATTATAGACAGTAAGAATTTACACTGAAAAAGTTACAGAACTTATAAAATCTATTTTTTCCCCCAAGAGATATGCTATTTGAAAGACATGATTTTTATAAAATCTGAGAGTAAACTGGTGAAGAGTAAAACCCAAGGGAGACTATATTTTGCAGCATTCTAGAATTAACATACCTTTCAGTATAATTGGTTTAGCTGATATTGTATACATGCTCAAAGGGCCAATTTGATATGACCATTACCGGTAAGAAGTTTCAAGTAACTGCTATGGTAAGATACAACTTTCAATTTTACACCAGCCTGTACACCAGCCTACAGTCAAAATAGATATTACTTCTGTATTAAAAAAATTAAAAAATCTTTTTTTAAGACACTGCATGCATGGAATGCAGTATTTTTCCACAACCTCACAAAATAGCTGCATTTTAAGAGAGTGTATTGAACTGGAAGTGGGAACCTTGCACCCCAGTTTTACATGAGAGAATCTGCAAAATTTAAGCTGATGCAATTTCTCACAATTCCTCACACAGCAGAATTCTAACACAACACTATTCTTTTTAGCAGCAAAGACAACATTTATCTTCAAGTCCTGTTTGTTGTAAATATAAATGCATTTCAACAGGGGGAAAAAAAAAAAAGTATGCTTTATGTGTCTCTGTAGCAGTATAGATACAGATACCACCAGTTGGAAATATTACCCCAAATAAGTTACTTCTCCAATTGTATGCATT
Organism: Scopus umbretta; assembly: GCA_013400535.1. NCBI lineage: Eukaryota > Metazoa > Chordata > Aves > Pelecaniformes > Scopidae > Scopus > Scopus umbretta. The sequence continues at coordinate 54,585 of VZTL01076727.1, read as the reverse complement.
TATTGTTGAAATGTATGCACATATATGTTAAAATGCAATAAAAGATCATTGAAAGCATGCTTAGAAAGGGACACAATACCCAGTAGGTCAACACTGGCATTTAGGTTTTTTAAAATCATACTCTGGAAGCTGAACTTGCCTCGAATACACCTTGAAAATACATTAAAAAAAAAAAAACCCCAACAAAAACAAACACTTCAGAGTTGATAAAATTGCCACAGCTAACAATATCTTACAACAAGCAAGTTTACCAGTAACTTAGTATTTCAAGCAGTCTGAAGTTTTTCAGTAGTAACGCAATAAGGTGTGTATTTTACTTCAGCCTGCAGAGTATCACTTGTGAGTAAGTGCTTACCAGAAAGTAACATCAGACCGAAACCGCATAGTTTCACTCGAGAGCAAACACCACTAAGCCGAGCTCCAGCAACACCAGCTAACTAACACACGATGGGAACTTGTCACGCTGAAGCCAGGGCAGCTACTCAGGAGTCACAGCTAAAAATTAGTTCGAAATTTAAATTCAAACTAGCTTCAAAGCAAACCTTTAATTTTACACGAAGGAAAAACAACCTGTTGAGCGTTCCTAACTCCACCTCTTTCCCTCGGGGACGCTCAGCATTACTCACCGCCGCGGCAGTGCTGGGGAGGTCAGAGTACACACCCCGCAACGTGCACCTGCACCACGAACACCCACGGATCAGGTGGAGGACCGGCACAAGTTTCTGAGGGATTACTGCCGCCCCAAATCTGTTTACCGTATGTCAGCAACAATCATCCCCGACTGATTCAGCGGCTACAGAAAAATCCTGCAGTACTGGACTCTCCCGGCTGAACCTTTCCCAATTGCTATCCGACTCTTCGGCCGGGAACAAAAGGGCACGGCCTGCCCCAGCGCGCAGGCAGCGCCCGCCCCATCGCCTCAGCCCTGCAGGCGGCGAGGGCCCGCTCCGGCCGCCGCCGGGGGCTTCTG
>VZTL01076727.1:0-53042 GCA_013400535.1 Scopus umbretta | reverse complement strand
CGGCAGGGCAGAGCCTGCGAGCGCCGCCGCGCCCAGAGGCACGTACGGGTGGGAGGCGGCCGCTGCGGGGGCCGCCCGGCCGCTGCCCCTCGTCCGCGCTCCGCTCCGCGCCGGCAACGCTCGGGGCGAGCGACTTCTCCCTGTAACTGCCGGCAGGACTGGGGCGTCGTGTCCGTCAGCGAGGGCGCAAACCTGCTTTCGTGGTTGCCTATTGTTTGAAGGGGCGGGACGTCAGTTTTCAAGTTCCTAGTTGTACGTTTTGTTCTTGATATAAAACAAGAAAGACAAAAAGAAAGAAAACAACTTGGGAGACTCGGTTGGGTTTCAGGTGGTGACTGCGCGGCCTCAGCATTTCCTATAGCACCATGAACCGCTGCCTGTGGCTTTAAAAAACAAACTTGCTCAGGTATTTTAGGCGAAGGGGTTTTAGTGCCTTTTAAGCACCAAGAGAAACACTGCAAACTTTTTTCTCCCTTTGGAGAAAGGCTTTTTAAAGATGTTACCTTACTTTTGGGAGGTGGGTGCCTAACCCATGCAAGATGAGGCTCTATCTTAAAATGGAGCTGGAGCTGTGACCTGAGCACGCTCTGGCTTTTCTGCCTCGGGACGGCTCACGCCACAGAAAGCTGAGTGCGTACCCCCAAGCTTTTGTAGGGCCAAGTCGTGAGGTAATCAAACCCCTTCGAGTGCTTCGAACCTCAGTGAAAATATGGCATGCTCTGCCTATTAGCCACATCCCTGCAGTCCACAGTTTATTAGGTTGATTAATTCACTCTTTAAATATTGGACTAGAGCAAAAGTTCCACGACTAATCAAACACATCAGCTTCCAGTGAAAGGACAGGAGGTAAGAAAAAATCCCAACCGAAATTGGAGTATTTTGTACTCGCATTGCAAGCATTTCACAAGGCATAGATGACAGTAAAAGGCATGGTATCAGGGCCACAACCTTCTTGCAGTTGTACTTTTTCTGTGCTACCAGCTGCTTTCGTGCTCCATCCAGTCTTCAGAAGTACTTAAATTCTTAAAAAGAAGCAATAATTCAATGATCCAAATCACTCCTCTACAAAGAAACGCCCTATCCAAAGCTACTCTATGAGTTTTACATTTGTTCTCCTTTGAAAATAAACAAATCCATATTCCAGGAAATAGCTGAAGCAAATTCCCAGGGCAGCAGTCCGAAATCAGGGGGGAAGGGCCAACTCCTCCGCCATGGTGCGGAGAATGTGGCACTGCAGGACAGAGTAAGCCCACTGGGACCTTCTCTCTCCGAGCAAATGGTGCCAGCCCTCTCCCTAGTACCTACTAGCACAGCCTCAAAGCTCCAGCAACCTCTAGCTTTCGCCACCACCATCGCGACTTTCTGGCTCCTGACTGCTCCCCAAGTACCCAGACACTGTGGCTTCGCTCCCCTTTTCCCACAGCGGCGCAGCGACTGCGCTGAGCTCAGGAAGGGCTCGTCCCCACGGGAGTTCTCCTAGGTTCTGTCACAGTCTTCTGCCAAAGCTCCTCTGCTGGCCCCTGCCATGAAAACACTATTGCAGATTTTTTATTTGTTAATTGAGAGACATAACAAAGCCTCAGATTTTATTTTTTTTTAATTTATCTTTACATGCAGAAGACGGAATGTAACATTTTTTATGCCCGCATGCTTCGTTGCCATAGTGTACGAGTACTCACCAGAGGAGGCAGGAAGGAAAAGGCTGAGATCACAACAGGAAGGAGGGGGAAGATTTCAAGGTGTGGAGACGCACGAAAAGAAACTCGGGGGAGGGTGACCTGCCAAAGAGTAGGGTAAAATAATGCCTCCCTTTCTTCTGCCCCCCCTTGAATAAGAACAGTTCTGGGGAGGGTGGGCAATGCCTGCAGGCTGGGGAGGAAGATGGGCTGGGAACAAAGATTAAAGACCATAAAACAAGATGAGGCAGACGGCAGGGGAATGAAAGAGGACCGCAGGCATGCAAACACAGAGAGATGGAGATGGATCCCTAAAATAAGGGAGATGGACCATGGGAAAGAAAAGTAGTTATTTGGGTATTGGGAGAAAGATGGGGAACAAATAAAAAGGTGAAAGAAAAATATTAAGCAGGAAAAAGTTCCGGCAAAGATAGTGGTGCCATTTTTGCATTGTCTTACAATGGATGAGAAAATGCCATCAATCCATACACTGAATTTGATGAGAAAGGAGACTATTTAACAAGGACGGACTTCTGTCTCGGGGTTTGAAACATCTGGCAGTGGATATAAAATGATCACAGATGATCTCTCACCAGTCAGGGAGAGGACATACATAACTCTTTAGGCCTGCAGAGACTAATGGGATTTCTTTCTTTCTTTCTTCCTTTCTTCCTTTCTTTCATTCCTTTCTTCCTTTCTTTCTTCCTTCCTTTCTTTCTTCCTTTCTTTCTTCCTTTTTCTTTCTTTCTTTTTTCCTTCCTTCCTTCCTTTCTCTTAATCTTTTTCCTTTTTTCCTGTTTTTTTCCCTTTGTTCCTTCCTTTCCTTCTCTCCCTCCCCACATCCCTTCTCCTTCCTTCCAACAGTTGTTTAAAACTCCATCTCTACTCTCGATACAAATTAGAGAAGCTAGAATTGCCATATTGTTCTATTAGCATTGGTAAAATACATATATTTGTTGGTGGATACAAATTATTTTAATGAATGTTTTTGCTTGTTTTTAAGCAAAGCAATAGCAGGACCCCGTTCCCGTCCTTTCAAATTCTTCCTTCAGGAGAACTTTTTCATCTTTTCACTAACAAATTGCTCACATGCAAAGCTACCATCAACAGTACTGAAAATGCCAAATCAAATGTTGGTCAAATGTTGGTTGAATCAACCTAAAATAATTGTATTAAGTGAAAGAAGCCCTGAATGATACTATTTAACTTTTTTTTTTTTTTAATTCCTAATAAAGTATTACAAAATACATCTCTGAAATGAGCAAGTTAGTTATATTTTTTAAGACTGTTGGTATTCCAGTGTATTCATATATTCACATATCAATATGTAGTGAGAGATATACACTTGTCAGTATTTATGCATATCTGTGCCCTATATATATGGTACATTCAGTCAGATACAGATATATACCAAGTCCCATCTGTTAGCTGAAGGATCAGAATTTTAATTCATACTCCTGATACTGCCCTTTTAGGTCCTGAAAACAGGATGGCTTCCTGATCTTTAGAGAAAAAATTGTCCTAAAAATTGCTGAAGAAAAGCAAGTGCTTTACTCATCCTTTAAATAACTGCTACTGGGAGATGTCTAAAAAAGTACTATTATATTTTCTTGGTAGGAAACCTAAAAATAAAACTACTGTTTAATCAGCATAGTTCAAACCATAACCCTAAACTGATTCAAAGGACACAGAAGGACAATCAGATGCATGAATCCTTCTCGCTAACTGAAGGCATGTGTATCTGTGACACTGCAAGAACAGGAAGTCTATTCTCTACTTTGTGTTGACTTAACTTTTTAAGAAATGTCTTGACCACTTAAAGACGTGGAAGAAGGAAACTGCAGAACCGCAGCCACTACAGAGACAGCTTCCTGTGGGTTTTGTGGTGTGTGTGGCTCAGAAAGAGAACAATTCATATAAGATCTGTCAGAGATATCAGATGGTTTTGCTGCCCTATGAGGTAATCTCGGGATACTTAGCTATAAATATGCCTATATATTATCAATGATGTCAAGCAGTTTAATTGATATTGTACATTCTGTATTTGTAATTGCCACCTGATTTCAGCATTTCAGGAACAAAGAAAAAGGGAAGAGAAAAATCAGTATTCATCATGTAAACCACAAGAGAAGAAAGTATCTGTTTCCACCTCAAGAAATAAGGAAGTGGTTTAAAGAAAGCTGTGGGAAATTCGTCGTCTTAAAATTATACAGAATTTCAGTGTCTTGCTGAATCAAGTCCTGAGGGAAAAAAAAAAAATGTACTAATGATGTTTAGTAATGATTCTTGCCTTCCTCCCACTTCCACACAGTTAAAGCTTGCTTCTTGAATCTACTTCCTCTTTAAAAGGCTGTGTACCACTGCAGGTGCCTCCTCTAAAAACACTGCACATAATTGCTCAATATGCAGTGAATAGAGTCTTCCAATAACACAGTGCCTCTCACATATTGGAACTGTTAAACAAAATCCCAAACACGTGTACTTTACCTCTCATTAACAGGTGAAAGCACACACCTCAGGTACACACCAGAGGCTGGATATGCCCTGAATGGGAATAAACCCAACCTGTTTTGCCAGTCAACCTGTCTTAAACTCCTGCTGTTCTAAACTCATTGTTATTTCTTGTTTAACACCTTAAAAAAAAAAAAAAAGTATTAGGTTTAACACAGTGCAAGGTTGTTTTGTTCAGTCAGAATATCACTTCAATTTTTAAGCAAATGGCAAGTGTACAAATAGAATTAAAAGTAGGTTGCAGTGGCAAAGCAAGATTATTTTCAGCCTTAAAATACTTAAAGAATTTATCACCATAGAGCTGAAGAGTAGTCTCTTTGGTTATTACTTTGGGATAATCTTATGAAAAGAAACTCTTGTCTCCTTGGTTTGGATCAGGTCCTAGAGAATCTTTGTCATCTGTATAATTACATGTAGTGACAAAATCTGAGACCACTGTTGAAGAAAACTTTATCCGTGAGTTTTAATCTGGGTTCATGACAGCAGAGCTAATTTATTACAGAAATGTGTAAAACTATCCTAATTCCCATCTCAGACAGATGTTTTGTGAACAGGACTGTGTATTTAAATGCACTGCAGCTGATCGAGGCTGCTTTTACAAAATGCGTCGCTGTAAGTAGCCACCGGATGTCAAAATGTCAGATTATTGTTCTACTTTCTCCAGGTTTATTTGGTAGAGAGGGGACAGTAAAAATAATCAAAGACAGCTGTGAAACTCAAGCAGGCATACATTCACTGCTGATGTGGTTCCACTCCGATAAACAGTTACACCACAGACAAGTACCACACATGCTCCACTGATCTCGAATTCTTACTTTTCGTATTTTGCTTTCAGAGAGCGTGACTAGCAGTTCATTCTTAAAAATGCCCAGACAACAAGGAACATGTACCAAAGATTAACTGCACAGGTAACTTTGATAAATAACAGTGAGGAACAAACACACATCAGGATAAAGATCTTCGTTACTTACAAACTGTAAGTATTTTGGAAAGCCATCCCAGGGACAGCTTAGTAAAATTCATTGATTTAATTACCTTGCTGGCACAACCACCCTCTATTCAAAACCAGAAATTCTCCAGGAACCTTTGTGCAAGATACAAAGTGACAAAACTGTTCTCTGAAACCCAAAGGGAAATCCCCATGTGTAAGGCGGGAGGAAAGGGGCTTGCAGAGGCGTGGTTTTCCAACCGAGATAGTTTTGAAAGGTGAGGTCACTTCTCAAGTTCCTTGAGCACAAATATGGTGGCTCCAATGAGTACCACAGGAAATTATTGTGACTGATTTCTGTTAATGGGAAGGGCATGCATACAGAACATGAAAATACGTACTGAAAATTGTTATAATCGATGCAAAGACGTATAGTGAAAATTGTTACATTGCGAACAAAGTTTATAGATAATACTGCAAAAGTGTGAACTCGTTTGCCTCTTAATCTTTCATATAAGGAAGACTTTATTGTGTAATTGCAAAAATGTAGAAGCTTAAATTACTGACATTTATAAACTATAATCCATTTTTATTGCCACTCAGCTTTTGACTTTTAGAATCTCAAGATTTATTTTTATCCTCTAGCCTTTCTTATTACAACTGGTACAAGACTCCATCTATTCTTCTAAACTTCATATGCACAAGTTCACCAAGTCAAGGGACTAACGATGTACTTAAAAGTAGGAACTCCAGATTACACCCAGTAATTCCAGTGTAATCTTTACCTTAGTTGGTAGCTCTGTCCTAGTAGCACCTGCTTTATAAGAGTGACTTCAGTAAGGTTTAGAGGAGGTAAGTAACGGGATTAAGCTCCTGATGGTCATGCCCATAGGGTTATGAACCCTTTCCACAATAGTATCTGCTTTTCTTTCTACCTCCAGATATTAAAAACAGTTAAAAGAAAAGCACTCAAATTATCTTATTTGTACCCCCTGCAGCTTTCTTAACTATATATTATTGGATGGTTGTATTGCACACTGGAGTCCACTGATCTGCGATGGTTTTGTTTGGGCTCCCTTTCAAAACCATTATCATTCAAAAATATACTAAGCCCGAGACATGAACGTGTCAAATATTATTTTGCTATAAAATACTATAGTAGAACATAGTTTTAGGAGTTTTAACTCCATGTTCCAATAATTCAGCCTCCACCCTCAACAGATCTTATTTAAAACAAATTCATTGAGCATCATGTACTTCCCATCTTAAAAGTGCTTTTCAGTCACTCTTAGTCTGTAGCAACTAAGGAGACATCTGGTTATCCATGATATTACATATTCTATTTTAGCTGTGTCTGCAATCAATAGCCACATTTAGCTCCCAGGGACAACATGTGGTTTTGCAGTATGCCCTGGTGGAATATGTCATCTGTAACTGTTAAGAGTGTGGTTAATATTAATCTTTTTAATTATACAAATAAAATTCATGGCAAGTTTTTAAGTTAAAAAGTTTTCATTTTGTGTAACTGCTTCAAGATGGCAATATACAAGAGAGGATAATAGAATAGAAAGTGCTTAGTGTGGGAGGATATTGCATTATTTCCTGACCTGTTGCTGTCAGGAAAGAAAACACATGTCATGGGTTGGCTTTTGGGCTTTGGTATGCCACAGCACATGAAATCACTGGGCAGTATACATTAACATGATGGAAGCCCCGCATTCTTCTAATGTTACTTGACCGCTCGTTTCTGCTCTTGCACCGTGTCACCACCTCCATAGGTGCATCAAGCTAACTCTATATGGGGATAACTAAAGTGATACTGGTTAAAAAATGATCCTTGTAGCACAGAGGCAGGAATAACTGGCCAAAGATGGGGACTTCTTAAGCTGGGTTTACTGGCAAAGATAACATGATTATGTACCTACACTTACATATCATTTACCTACACTTCAAGCACATAGATCTCCTCACTTGCAGATTTCCAAACTTGCAGACAAAAGCCATCCTCTGCCTTAGAGAGGTAAGGCACCCATACCTCATCTGAGCTAAGATTGCTTGCTTCACTCCTTGGATAATTGCATTACGTTTTTCAAGTGGTCCTGTAAGATATGCATGTGCAAGAAATCCTTAGATGCACATTTTTTTAGGTTGGAGATTTATACAGTATTGGCTGTATATAGACTCAGTGAAACCAGTTGTCACTGAATCACTCAAAAGCCCTCAGAAAAAAACACGCATGCTTTTTACACTTGGTCCCATTACCTGCAATCTGTAATACATTTTCGGTAAAGTATTTTTTCGAAGTAACTAAATATGATTTTAGTTCCAGATTTACAAAATCAAGTTTTGATCACAGAGTAATATTGGATATGTTTAACACAGTAAACAAGAGGTTCACAAAGATGTGAAGTACTAAATAAGAAATTCTTTTATGAGTCATCACACTGCTTATACTGATACAGCGTCCAAACTTCACTTATTTCTCTCAGTTGATTACATTCAGTCCAGCTCTCTAGGCATTCATACTGCAAACAGATCTGTAAACTGATTTACGTTCATCAAACCAGAAGTTCTTCAGAGAAACTCACAGGTGGCATCTGTCTCCAGGAGGCGGGGGACACTCGATTCTAATCTTAGCTGAGCACTGCTCCTTAAAACTGGTTGTGCATTTGCTTACTCAGAAAACATTAGCATCTGAGAAGATAAACATAATGTGACTAAGGGTGTATCTTTACTTAAACTCCAACTTCAAATCTGAGAAATATGCAGTCAGAAATTTTCCTGACTGCTGCATTACCAGAGAAACCATGCCACAACCTATATTACAGAGATGCCAAGAGGCTCTAATCAGAACACTGCTTTAATCTAGCTAAATGTATACAGACAGTACAGAAAAATTCAAAGCAAAAATATTTACAGTGTAAAACTAACAGGGCAGATGCTGTATTTACCACACTTGGATGAGTGTTTCTCACATCTTGCGTTGCCACATTTTTAGGTCGCATAGACTTCACAGAATAGCACACATTATATCGATTTCATTAGCTAAACCTTTTCTTTACACATCTGTCAGTTCAATCCAGCGTGCAAGTTGAAAAACTGTAACTGCCATAACTTTTTTTAAATGTGTGAGATTTTAATACTTGTGAAAAGTGCTAAAGCAAGAGTCTAGGGACTGAAATGCTTTGTTTTCAGAGCAGGCAAAGCAAGGACAAGCATTAAAGCAAACTTCCCTGCAAAGCCCAGTCAGTGTGGCTGTTTTCAGTCCCTCGATCCCTTTGCCTGAAAACTTGTCCATTATTTCCAATGCTATACTTTGGTCTAATAAAAGATACAGCTTTTCCCAATACATCTTGCTCCCTAACTAGCAAGTCTTTCTGAAAGCCTTTTCAAAACTGGAGAAGCCAATTTTGTGAAGTGTCAGAACTTTCATGAGTCATATAACACTCTTACTTCTTGCATTGTTTTAAGATGAGTAAATATTATAATTGACAACAAGATGCTTGATACTGAAGTGATTTATACAGCTTCTTACAATAAATGTAAAAGGTCTTCCACAGATTCTTTATTTAGACTTATTTTCCCATACTTTTCAAAAGCTTCTCATTAGAAGGGGCAGCCCTCAAAACAGACTTTTGTCTCCCAAAGACCTGATTATAAATACGGAGGTTGAAATAAGTCCTATGATTATTTCCTGGCTATGTGTCATACTGATATTTCTCAGAACGTCAAATACACGCACCACTGCTTTTTAGACATGCGCTGCTAGACAAATAGATTTTTTACTACTTCTAAATGTTTCTATCAGGGTAGCCATATTCTGTTTTCACAACTGGGCATCTCTGTTTTCTGAACAATATATGCCAAGACCATGCAAAAAACAGAGTAAGCCTAGCCCCTAAGTTACTACAGAAAGCATCCAAAACATTTTACTAGAATAAACACCTTTTTTATACACTTGTCTTCCGGCCCAGACAAATTTTTCTTTCCAGCCTACTTCTTTCTGTTTCTATAACTGTGTCAGGGCCCTGGCTGCACTAATAGACCTTAGTGGCCCTGGCAAACTGATTATGAAGTTAATTAATTGTTTCTCTTTAAAAGCCCTGTAATCTGGAGGCAGCAATAGTGGTTTACAGAGATTTACACAGAAGAGGGGAGAAAGGGAGGTGGAGGCCTTTTTCCCCCACGAACACCAGAGTAGTTGCCATAACTCGCATGAAACCTCCTCTGTTCCCCAGCCAGAGCTGCATCATGAGCGGTTAACTCACTCATTATTCTTGGCACAGAATTAAATTAGAGGGGTAATCACTGAATGCTTAGATCATTTGGGAAAATCAGTGAAATGATCTCTACCTACATAAGCATCTTCAACAAGGATTACAAATCATGTACAATGTTTATTATATCTGCAAAGGCATGGGATAATATAGCAGTTGTTGCCCTCATTATATTAAAAACATCAAATAAATTCTGAGCTTTGCAAAATCCTTGCTTATATACTTGCAGGGTCAGCTTTACCCATGCATGGTCATGAAAGGCCCAGAGGCAAGGGTGATGCCTCCCTCCAGGAGTGCAAGCCCCATCTTGTACAACCTGCTAGCGAGAGGCAGAAGAGCAGTAAGGTGAATGTGTCTTCAGAACATGTCATTGTGTTAGTACTTGATAATGCTACAACGCAAGTAGTGAGATCTTATTAAAACGTGATTTAATGTCATGACTCGAGCTGGATGGTGAGCACGTGAACACTGTTACTCGAATTGCAACTTTTTAAATTAAAATTTCATTATGTATCATATTTCATTTAAAAATTAGTGTTTTGTTTCTAAGTGAACAGACTAGATTGTGTAACTGAAGGATATCCACATCACAGCCTTTTTCATGCCACCACAAAAATGATTCCCGTGGTCTCATGGAGAGGTTGACTAAGGCCTCCCAAATGTATGTGTTATACATACAGATAAACAACTTCTTGATTTTTAATGAAAACAATTATTTTCTGTCTTCCTGCCTGCACCGAAAAGGAAAATACAGAGCTTACATGACCCTCCTCCAACTCCTCTTCCAAAATCTGTGTCATGTGTCAACAGTGAAGATGGCCAGTGCTCCACCAATACACTACCGCAGGGCAGTCAGGGACAGAGAAAGGAACCATCTCAGTGAGGAGTATACCTGGGTAGGATCTGCTTTGCCAGTATTCATATTATTCCTCAGACAGTGTAAAAAATAGTATTCTACAGCACCAGCACGTTTCTGTTTTTAAAGAGACAGTTCTTGTATTTGAAACTGAAATTAATTCAGCCGACGTGCACTCCTTTATTAAAAGGCTCTTTGAATATAAGGAAAGAGATATGCTTTAAAAAGTCATGCATCTGAAGTTGTTTGGGAATAATTTCTTTCTTTCTTCAGTGTGTGCAGTCAGCCATGGGCTGCACTCCCTTCAACAAACAGTCCCGCTGCACTGTCGGAGGGGGAGTCATCTGAAAGACAGAAGGTGACAGTTCTGGTGTTCACCCAGTCTGTGCTGGCTGGGGAAAAGGCGGCTTCCACCTCTGCCAAAGGACTCCACCGAAACCCTCCCAAAAGAGCTGGTTAGAGGACGCAGTGAGTCAGTGCACTTCCTCCGGAGGCACCTTCCCTGCGCACCCGCTCTGACCTGCTCCGCTCACTTAGCCGTGCTCCATCTGCACGCCACAGCCCTCTTCCCCCAGGCAGAGCTTCTGCCATGGAAACCTTCTTCAGACTCCAGAGGAGCCTGACTCCCTGCATTGCTAATATTTTTAGAAATGACCCTGTTGCTGCAATGCATTACAAATGAAACAAACGCACCCTTATATAACATTATTACAATTATGTTGCAGTCTTTGCCTCAGAGACAGAAGCACGGCAGCTACTAAGATACTGCCACGTTAAGGGGCAGAAGACAGCACGCAGCTGGACACCGAGTGCATTAGATCTTGCATAAAAATAGAGGTATTAATAGAGTACTTGGACTGAGGATGTCCCCTTATTCCATCAAAAAGTTATGCATATATAAATCTTGAGTGACTTGCAGCATGAAAACAAATTGCTAGGCCGCCAGCTGAGATTTCAACTCGTTTTGAGCCTCTAATTATGCTTGAACAGCTCTTGAAAACACAGAAATCTGTTTCTGACGGCATAGCAAAGCATGGAATGGGCAAGACAAATATTGTAGTAACCTTCATCAGCAATCTGATAGTTATCGCGGAAACCGTCTTCTGCCCTTTCTCCTCTCTGGGGAAGTCAGTAATGATTATGAAAACATATTTAATAACAAGATGCTCCAGAAACTGACCATTTTTAACATTTATTTCAATATTTTAAACAAATATTTAATTTGTGATGTTATCTTTCCATTTCCATTCTCTGTTATATGGAAGAAGTATTTAATAGACATACTTTGATGTAAGCCCAGATTCACAGACAGATAATTTTCTTCTGAACAAACTTGTTTCTGTAAATATAAATGCAATGCAAACATAACTGGCAGAGTCCTGTCTGTGGTAACAGCTGTGATTAAATCATACCTGCTTCCATTGTCAGGGATGTTTATTAACCACCACTTTGCAATGAAAGGGCAAACAACTGTGACTACACCCATATTTTAGCAGCAGCAGGATACAGATGTTAAATTCTGGACTGCACTAGCCTCACATCCCTCCAGCTCTGTAAATGGACTGAAAGCCAGACTTTTCATTTTTCTTTTCTAGTTTTTGGGTTTCTTTATATGGAGATCATTTATTAGGCTCTTCATTTTTGCTATGTTATATATCTGAAGAAAAAAAAAGTGTAAAATACATAGCATGAAGCACATTGCTTTTTGACATTCCTTTTCCAAGCATTTTCTGGGACCTTTTTAGACGTAAGTATTCATTGTTCACAGAGAATTCTCTTGTATGACCTTAGTGTTGTCACCTCTTCGTGGAGGAGGACCGCTGAGACACAAAAACAGCACGAACACCTGGGTTTTACCACCCAGCTGCCACAGGCATGCTCGGTGACCTTAGATTAATCTCTTCTCTGTACATCAGTAAAACATCACTAAGGGCTACACGGCCAAATTAAGAACTTGAAGAAGATTTTTATGTGCTTTAGAAATTAACTGGTGGTACATAAATAAACAGTACTACAGTAAAATTGTAATTGAAAAAGAAAAAATTAAGTGAAATACTGGTAGCCATTCTTAAAAACTCAAGCAACTTGCACATTCAATCATTGTATTTTCATTTCATTGTTTCTCTCCTGATTGAGTGTCTTAAAGTGCCTGTCACTCTGGCAAGGTAACATATTACAGCTTATTATGTACTGGCAAAGTACAGGAATATGACAGGTTGTTCTTAACAGAACAGGCCACCTGCTGTCACTTTCTTTCACAGTATAAAGTTTTCGCAGATACAGTGCAGACAGTCTGGGCTTTTTTGAAAGCTATATTACACTGCAAAGTACAAACTGATTTTTAATTTCTTCATATTATCACCTCAATGTGTCCTTCAGCACTACAGCTGTGTAATCTCTACCCTGGGAAGTTTTCAAGATTAGATCAGCTACAGCCCTGACCAACCTGGTCCAGCCTCACAGCTGACCCTGCTTTGAGAGGAGGTTGGAGGACCTAACCTTAGGTGCCTTCTAACCTGACTTATTCCACAATCCTATGACTACTACTTCTTCCTAGTGAAAATTAGAATTTCTCAGGGTTTTCACCTCTGTATTAGCTTGTTTTTACAATGGAATATTAATTTTATGTTCTGCACATGTTCAACCTCCCTAACTAGCTTCCTAAAGTCATTTCCACCTCCAGTGGACATCACTTTTTCAAGCTTTGTAAGTAATAGCAGTGAGCTTTATTATACCTTTTACCCCTTCTACCATCTGACGAGACATTACTGCCATTTGGCAAACACTGTGCTTTTACTTTTTTTCCCTTATTCCTTTCCCTAAGAGATACTGTAAGTTACAAAAACCAGGTCAGCTCTGCAGGCATCTATATGACAATTTCTTCTGTCTTTAAAAGCTAATGTGAAAACAAAATAATTTACATGCAAAACTTAGTAAAATGACTGCTGGAGTCAGGAACTGAAAGAGAGAAGCTAGCAAATGATCAACTAAGATGCAATTATTTTTACTACACCTTATTTATACTCACATTTTTTAGCAAATTGGTGTTGATAATTTATCTCCTTTAAGCACCACTCAATATGCAAGCATAACCACTTTCAGTATTTTTGCTTTTATGGATTTAAGATCTGTAATGCTAGACCAAAACATCTTTTTTTTCCTTGCAAATATAAGCTGGTATAAATGGCTCCAGTGAGTAATTTTCCTTAAGGGCTACTACATAAGTCTGGCATATTTTCTGACTATCCACATTACTGAAGGTTGCTTACAGCTTTGAGCAAAACAGTGAGAGTACTGCCATCCCCAAGATCAGGCAGCCAAGGAGACAACTCTTCTGAGAAGTTACAGAAAAAAGGACTCTGCGCAAACGCTTGTGCACTTTTCAGTTTCTTGTTAAAGCCTGCCCACACTTAAAGCTCCTGGTGGATTCTGGATATGCAAACGCAGCAATCCACCCATGATCAGTGAGTCACCAGGGCATGGTTATTCTATGATTAAACCCCTTTTGCTTCCTTTTGCTGTGGCCACTTCACACTGGAGCCCTTCCAAATCAGTCCACATCCTCCTGCTCAGTGATCTGTTGATCTCTTCAGTACACCATGTTTGAGATTCTAGCACCAAGGACTGTGGGACTGAGCACTACTGGGAGGCAATAAATCATGATGCCAAACTTAATGATTTCTATGATTATCTGTTCATCCTCTCATCCGGTTCATCCAGGACAATCAGCACCATTTTCCGGTTTGTGACAAGCCACATGGAGGAAGCACCATTAAGCCATTTCAGTGTCATGATAATAACTACAAAGAAGCCACAGCACATCTCAGAGACATAATGAGGGCGTACAGGAGAATCGGCAAAAAGGTGATGCTAAAATGAGGGCCTGAAAGGTGGGAAACAGTTATTTTGGGGACTGGAATGTACCCAGGTCTACTTTTGTCTATGTAAACTTAATCCACAGATCAAACTGAATCCAGCACAGTAATAAAAGTGGAAGATAACTTACAACAAAATACAGACACAAGATAAGTTTTCTGGAAGAAGCCTCAAACAGCTGAAACGATCATGTGAACAGACTCAAACCCAGCCCCTTGTAATGCTATGAAAAAGTGGGCAGCAGAGAGGACCGACACACACAGCGGCATTCCAGCTCTGCCTCAGAACCCCAGTGACAGGGATAGCCACAACTGTCTTTTGGTCCTTGTGAGATATCTGTGGCTCTTTGTCATGTCCCCCAAGATTTTTGTGCCTTAAAGATAAAAGTTATCAGCCAGAGACAGTTTTCCTCAAATGTTTTATGGAATGTTTCTGCCTTCTTCATATGGTACCAAGAAGTATTTTCTCTGTGTATCGTGAACTGGTATCTTCTCTAACCTAGGCAGTGCAACAAGATGCCTGTTTCCTAAGAGCATATTTTCATTTTTTTAACACATTTGCAAAATGGTGGTGTCCTTAAAAGAACAACGCCATCACACAGAGGACTGAAAGAAAACTCTAATTTAACTAAAGAGCCCTAAAGCTGCCTCAGTTCAGACTTGTTCCCAAGAGAACATTGCTGGGAGCCAACTCCTGCCGCTTCCTTCTTTGCTTGCTGTTGCTGGCGAGACTGAATCTATTTTTTACTGACATGCCACTTATAATATGCTGTGAAACGCAGACAAAATGCAAAGAGGAATTGTAAGCTATCTTGATAAACATTTGACATCGGTTTCCAATGCTTAGAAATAGTTTTGTGATGCTTTGAACTCAGGTATCACAGGGAAGATAATACAGCAGTCTAGCATTTTTGTGGTTTAGTTACACAGAAATGTCAGCTGTAAGATGAACCTTACGTGAAAGAGCATATTCTAGCATCTTTACATTTAGACTGCTGTATGTTTTGGCTCTCGATCAATAGTCCAGCTGTGCTACTGACTTTCTGTGTAACTGCTCAAGTCACTTAGTTTGCTCAGTTCGATCACCTATAAAGTAAAAATGAAATATATAAGTGCCTTTGTAAAGCACTTCAAGATCTTGTGATGGATATATTCTATAAGTGCTATTTATTACACTAAACATTTCTTTGCTACATTCACAATTTTCTTATCTATCTCCAAACAGAATTTGAAACATCTTGATAATACTTCATTGACATCCTTTACTTTGCAACTGGGGTTTTAAACACGGATGTCCTCCTCTGCTCAGTCTACTTTCAGCTTTGTTTTCTCTGATGCTTCTCCTGATCCCCAGACAGGAGTTGCTCTCTCATTTGTGCTGCTTCAGCAAACTCGGACCCTTGACTGCCTTTAACCTACTGAATCACTTCCTAACTTTATGTGACGCCTGTAGACTTCTCTTCACCTGAAGATGAGCATTTCAATCACACTTCTCCACTGTAGCAAAGTCACATGCTGGAATGAATTTTGCAAGATAGTAGTTTTTGCTGCATTTCAAATCCAGCTTTTCTTTCATCATCTCTGTCATTTTCCTTTTCTCTTGCTAGGAAACTGCCTGCGCTTACTTTGATAGAATTTATACCTCTTTATTTCTTTTCTTTCTGTAAATAGTTTTGAGCAACAATAAAAATAATGTTATCTAAAGATGCAGGTACATTTACAAAATGTCACAAAAACGTATTTTTGGCAATAATCCCAGAGCAAAACAAAGATATTTTGGGAAGGCCTCCATTTAAAAATAAATTCTATTCTAAACCAGGCGTCTCTGTGCCTTCAGAGGAATGAGTTCTGTCATTCCTTACACAGAGCTACTAGCACCTTACACACAGTAAGATGCTCATCGAAATGAGTTAAGAGGCATGGAGTTACAATGCTGCCCCGTATCCACATATCTTTCCTCATATAACTCCGAGTGAGGCCTCCTGCCTGTTGCCAATGTCCCTCTTCCCAGTGTGCAGTAGCACAGTAACTACAGCAATTATCTGAAAGAAGAAAATTATCAGGATGCTATTTACCTCATTTTTAGTTGTCTTGTAAAGAAGTTAACAGCTGGAAATAAAAGTAAGAGGCAGCAGCTGGTTATTCATGCAATGTAATAATGAGGAAAGCATTACAGTAGCTCTGTGGAAGAATCAGTGGAGTTTGTTCACCGAGTGCAGGAGTAGAATCAAAGCACTTCAAAACTGTCCTTCCATTCCAGTCCCCTGCTCACCAGGTGACCCTGAATAACTAAAATTAAGTTTTCATCTGTCTGTATTTCCTTGGGCAGCTACTGTACTTCATTTCTTCTGGAAGGTGCAGCCCGGGGGAAGACAAAAATGACTTTAAGGCATATCTGTATTCCCTGAACTCTGTCCATGCCTGGGGTTATGGCAGTTCCTTGTGTAAATTAGCAGAATGCTATAAGCATACCATCATGTCCTCAGTGGGCCTCCTACAACGGGAGCTGCAGTCGGAAAAACATGGGCCTCCTAACATCAAGCATATCACGGGAATTCTCTCCTGGACTCTTCCATGTCCACTAAAATTGTCCATGTTGGTGCAGCATGCAGGACAGGGGAAAGCAGACTCTCAGCTGAGCTAAGTGAAAAATAGAATCAACTCTTACCCCTCAATAAGACAACGGACTTTTTTGACTGACTGACTGTCAGAAGCAAAAAGGGCTATAAAAATCACACTCATAACCTGAAAAATAAAACTCCATGTAAACTAAGCCTGCACAGAGGGCAAGGCATTGGAAGAG
Source organism: Scopus umbretta (assembly GCA_013400535.1). Lineage (NCBI taxonomy): Eukaryota > Metazoa > Chordata > Aves > Pelecaniformes > Scopidae > Scopus > Scopus umbretta. The sequence continues at coordinate 36,116 of VZTL01076727.1, read as the reverse complement.
TGCTGGAGGACCAGGCTGGCCACAGGACACTGCATTGTGAGTGCCAGGCTCCACATCCTTCTGCATGTCTGCTGCTTGTCATGATGCTGTGGTCTCAGAAAAAAATAAGCTGCTGCCCAGTCCATTTGTGACCACCCTGTTGTTTTCCTTATTCTAATACTAATATTTTTAATGTTTCTACATGTGAAACAGTTCATATAATATACTGATTTGGTACTGTACAGATACTTTTAGACATACACAGGAGACACTGTTAAAATCTATTTGTATCATCAACCTCAATCATTTTATGGCCAAACAGTGCTGTTCTTCAGGCTGATTTCAATGCCATGTGGAATGAATGGATGCTGTATACGGTATTACAGTACCTCCAGATTTCTACTTCACAGATGGTCACGGCATTTTCCACATGACTCCTACTGTAATACCAGAACCACATAAGTCATTTATAAGTAATTGATATGTCACAGCACCTTATAGCGCACTGTGCAGTATTCAAAGCTGAACAGATAATACAAAAGAAACATTAGCATGTCTCCTTGTTTTGATTTTATACAGACCATATATGCATCCAGAAAAAGTAGAAAAGCAGAACAAATACCGATGTGTTAGCTAGCACATGAAAATGTCAGAACTGCCATTAAATATGATAATCTAAAATGCAACAGAATTATGAAGGACAGGCTGACAGAAAATAAAAGGTTATTTTGTGGTGTGGTCAAGACTCTGAAAATACTATTACCATTGATCTGAATTCACATGTGTAATTGGCAATTACTTTGTTACTGGAGAAAGAGGTGTCTAATTGCTGGGAATGACCTTTCTGTCTCAGTTTTCCATTCTTTCTCTTTCCATTGGGCTAAATAGATATACACTTTATTTTTGTCTTTTCTTATGACAAGGTGTAATGAAATAACTTTTTAAAAAATTATAACAAGAGACATGGGTTGAAAAGTATCAAGGAACACAAAGAAAATTGTATGGTCTTTGATACTACGGGTGAAGAACGAGATCCTACCAGCTTTTAACTTCGAAGTATTCAATGTGTTATGCAGAATTCTTCACAACAAAAAATAACAAAGAAGAAAAAAAAAGTTCCCACTAGTGCCACAACTAAGCATTCAGGACACACAAATACCTATTTTCTTTAAACATTTTCTGTTTGCTTCTAAACATATTTCAAGGCAAAGCTTCATAATTTAATTTTTTCTTTAGACTCCTAACAAGGAAATTCAGGTGCTAATGTTTCAGGTGTCGGCATCCTAGGCAGACAAAGAGACAACCGCAGTGCCCGCCACTCCTTCCAGCTACAGCTGCCTGTGTAGCCCAGATCAATCTCAGTAACAGCAATATTGTACTTCCATTTCGGAAGAAACTTATTAAAACATTTTTCTGAGTGACCATAACAAAACTGCTTCAGACTGCAGGTGGAACAGACAGAAAAACTACAACACAGAAACTGAGTGTGAGTGTCTGACAACACTAAGACAGTAAATGATAATAAAATCGTAATTCGAATCCAAATTGGCAATACGTTCCCTTTAACAAGTCTGACACATCTCCGCTGTGCCTTGGTGCAAGAGCTACAGTCAGACAACAGAATACTTGATCTTGTTCTGGAAATGTGCTCACATGTGAGTGCCAAACAATTCCAGTTTGGCCAGAGCCTTGGCTCTGTGAACGAGGCGGGCAGTTTCGGAGTGGAACACAATCCCCAATGAGGCTGCAGCACTGCAAGGGAACCACTTAATAGATGGAATGTCTTCGTCTCAACACAGCTCTGCTTTTATGAAGCTAATATCAAAGTATCAACAATTTTTTACAAATATAAAAGAATGCTCATTAACCAAACACAGATCACTGAAAAGGGATAGATTTCTTGCCCTGTACATGAGCGATAAACTAAAAAGAGTTGCTCTTACGTTAGTCCAGTGATGCAGATTTTGCTTACAGAGCCCTGGGCACATAAAAATAAATTCATACCTACAGTATAGGTTTAGTGTCAACACATCAGTGATGGTGGGCAAAGTGGATTTAAATTGCCCATTTTGCCCCTGAAGCTTAGTCTCCAGCATAATTCAGGAACAGATCAGCACAACTTAAATTAACAACATTGGTAAGGACCTTAACGGAGTTTCACAGGATCCGACCGAGTACAGACTCAAAAGAACAGACCTGAGCTGAAGACTTGCTTTCTGCTTTCCACCTTTGTGATCTGAACCTCAGCCAGAGCCTGGTGATGAAGGTAGCTGTGCTGCTTTTATGTCAACATGCCAGCTGGGGAATCCCTACGTAACTAGTTAAGCCAGTTCTGAGGTTGCAGTTGCCACCAAAGCACCCTGAATTAGCCAGTCCAATCGACTACAGCAACTAGATTATGTTGTTGAAGATTACAAAAGGTTTTCCTTTTTTTTTTTTAATCTGCTTATCAATGAGGTCAATTAAGAATACAGCACTTCTGAACATTAATATAGGCAACCAAGCGCAGATCTAGTAGCTCAGGCAGGTAGACACCTGTCTTTAAAGAAAATTTGACATTGGCTTAAATGATGGAGACAGGTTTGTAAAAGAACCAAATAAGAGGGGAACATTCCTTTTTGGTTACGTGAACTCCCACATGTGATGTCATGAAGAATTTGTGTGGGAACTTACTTACAAAACTGGGACTGCCATTACACTGTGCTGAAGCAGAAAAAAAAAAATATCATGCTATAAGTCAAATGTCACAGCAGACTTTAATATGCTGGAATTCTTGGAAAGTGTTCTAATGCTTTCAGCTCAAACAGCGTATGCTGCTTTTTATAGCACGGAATTTTAATTATTATTAGTTTCTGGCAATCCCCATAGTCTGCTGGCATTTTCTAACCCACAGGGAGTAAAACCTGAAAAGAAACAGAAGGTGGTAGGAAAGGGAAGAATGCCTAATTGAAGCACTCAACGTCTATTTATCCATGACTTACTAATATAGATATGTGAGCAGGAGTTCAAGATCAAGACATTATTCCCATTTTCTCCCCAAATGTGCCATTATTAATCAACTGAATTCTCATAACAGCAAAAATAGGTCAGAGAGAAGTAGGGAAGTGACTGGATCACGTGAAGAATGGCACTGTAGTAGGTGGACTGAGGAAAGACTAGCAAAACAACTTGCCTACAGAACAGAAAGAAATTCTGGAAAGGTTGCTTCTTCTACCAATCGTGGTACTGGGGTCCATAGCACTTACATGTGCTCTTAGTCTTACAGTTCAACCTTTTTCTCATGCTACTCCAGACTGCAGCATGTACTTTCTGGCCTCAGAATGTTGACTAACTCTTTCTCGGCCACACCGAGGGTGTGACTCAGATTTGCTGCTAGTGGCAAGAACACACATTTTGATGAATATCTGGAAGAAATTCTTCAGACACTATAATTTTGACTATGGCAGCAAGGGAATTATTACAGCACCAACTAAGGCAAGCTTGTTCACTGTACGTATAACATCAGTGAGTTGTAGCAGAGGTGTGAATCAATGAGATGCAGCAACGCTACCGCAAGGCTCCATGCCTTTGCCTGATGACTTCTTTGCTCTGAAGCCTGTTTCCCTGGTGATGCTATTCACAGGGGAAATGCCACCAGCAAGCAGGTGAAGGCAGAGGAAATGCCGCTGGCTGGCAGGGGAAGGCAGGGCAGGGCAAACGATGCCGGCAGGCAGGGGCCAGCAGCAGAAACGCCGCCAGTTGACAAAGGCAGGCAGGGGAAATGCCACCGTCTGGCAGGGGAAGGCAGGGAAAATGCAAGTTTTAGTATAAAAAGCCAGCAATTTCCTGCGAGGTCGCTAAATTCACAGCTAGGAAGAATCCGGTTCCCCTGCACTTTAGCATTTATGAATTGTGGCAATGCAGTGTTGTCTGTAAGAAAAGGATTTGCTCAGTAGCCTTCTCCCCTTTACAGTACTCTCTGCACCTTCCCTCTTCCCATTTTTATGCTTTTCACAGTTTCCCTAAGAGGGTAAACATTTGCATGAGACAAACACCAGAAATGTCACAGTGTAAGAAATCCTTTAGGATTTGTTATATATTATACTATGTATGAAGTATTGCTATTATGCTATAAGCTATATGACTAATAAAGCATTACACAACTTATAAAACTACTGTATTTATAGATTTGCATCTTATAATTTGTATAAAAGTAAAACTTTGATTTTTTTATGGAAGCTTCTTCAATGATTAACTTTTATCAACATCCAACAGTCAAAAGCTATCAGATGTCAGCATTGTCCTTGTTAATCCTTTTCCCCTGGGAAATGTCTTAACGGTCTGTAGGCTGCTGTGCTAAGCTCCCCTTCAGCACACAAAATTCATACAGATATCTACAATGACAAAATTCCTACCAGATCATTTTTAGTCTTCTGGGAGGGAGTGAACTCTTTGCCACTGAAGAGACCGCTTTGTAGTTAACTAGTCAAACAAGCACTCGTAACAACCTCTTATCAGTATTTCTCTGGGCCTTCCCCTACTTTCCCAAGTATCCCTGTAAACTTAATGCTTGAAATTTAGTTATACAACTGGAATTTTAGCTAACTAATTAGGTTAGATGGTAAGGGGAACATTTTTCTTTCACAGCGTTATTTCTGCCGCTTACTTTACCGTACCGCCATCGCAGTACTTAAAATCTCCTTTGGAAAGGCTAAAGAAACTGCCTTATGGACACAGAACAGCATCTCATTTACTCAGGAACAGTAAAATTATCTCTTACATGTTCTTTAACCTAGAAACAACCATGAAACCCAAGGTGGTAACATATGGTCTGTTAGGAATCACCTTGCCCTTCTCCAGCCTCACTAAGCTAGGGCTATGTAAAACCCCACATCCATTTAAAGTTATTAACAATTCATAATAAAGAAAACTTGCCCAGGTGTTCTCAGCTGTAAACTTTATATTTGTCACCTGCTACTCCCTGACAGATAAACTCACAGATGGGAGAGACTGCAGATCAGAAATTATAAACCTTGCAAGCACTGAGGTACAGAAACAGCAGAAATTCATTGTCTCTGTTTCCCCCAGGCCTCATTAATGGATTTTTTTTTTCTTTGTTTCTTTGCAGGCACTTCAGCATCTGAAGGGCCACCCATTGTGCCCAGGAGTGTGCGCATACCCACTTCGCTGCAGTAGAAACAGAAGTGAGCAATCGCTAGCATTAGCTGAAGAAATGCAAAAGCGGGACACCAAATTCAAAGAGCTACTACAGGTGTGGGAAGACAGGGGCTGCGAGACGATGTTCTTGAAACGACGGGAAACCGACTACAGAATTGGTGAGCACTGACAAGTCCCTGCGGGTGCTCGTGATGGGTCAGCATCCGCACAGATACTGGCCAGTTCCCAGGGGCAACTTGCTGTGCAATGTCCCCTACGTGAGCATCCGCCATGCCAGGCCCTGGTGTGGTACCTTTTACCAGCAGAAGGTCATGTGCAGAGAAAACAGCCCCCTCCTCCCAGAGGAAGGCTGCCAGCCCCTGCCTGCTCCTCCCAGCTCCTCACCACCAGCACCTCCATCCATTCAGGACCAACGTTATTCCATGTTCCCCGGGAAATGGAAAATTTGAGCAAGTGCAGAAGGCACACAAGCGCCCGGCATGTGATCCACAAAAAATACTGTGCCAAAATACTGCAAGAAGAGGCAGGAGGGGGAGAAAAATAAAAGGAGCACATACTACTCCATTTAAGATGCCTGATTTAAAAAAAAAAAAGTCTGACAGGTTGCGGGGTTTATTACATTTCAGCTTTAATTCCTTGTTGGCAGTAGCCAGTCTCATTTCATTGCCTTTAATTTCTCCTCAGGTCTATCTGCAAGTTTAATACAGGTCTTTGTGCATGCTCAGGACTTGTTCTCTTAATTGAGTGAAACTAGAAGCCACAGTTATGCCAAAAAGTTTTATTAGGATATTAAAGAATAATCAGCAATCTTTCTCTAACCTCTCCCCAATTAGACTGCACAAAGATTTAGCTGATGTTTTATTTAAGCGCAGGCATAATACACTGTCTACTGCAGTTCTTAAAATTAATCAGACACGAGAAACTCTACAAGTATAGGGTCTCCTCACTCAAGAAATAAAGGAAAGCAGTTTAGAAACCTGTAAAATCAGTACCACCACTACAATGTACCCCAAGAAATTCCAGTCCACAAAGCTGTGCTTGTATTTACAAACTCTCCCGACGGTTTTATGTCACAGATATGAAGAGTAAGAGAACGTAATACTCCTTGCAAACTGTGATCTTGTGCCAGTATTACACATTGGGGTATTTTTCACTTGTGTAAACTAGCTTAGAAATCCACTTGTGTTCCCATTCCATCCTAACTGAAATTCCTGTTTTCTAGGTATTTTGATATTATGCTCTATGATACATTTTTTTAGCCACAGGTACACTTACTGCTACATTGCTTACAAATTATTTTGAAGGTAGAGCTCTCTCCTTCAGCCTTCTAAAAACAGACTTTACTCCCCATTTAGCAGCTAAATAATTACTGGCTCCATGTTGCCTGGGGGCTGGCTTCACAAGCAAGAAAAATTTGGCAGGATGCTCCACCATCAGTTTTGGCTTTCTTCTTCGCACTTTCTCCCTTAAATCAACAGATTCCTAATTGTTTTCCCCTTTCTTTTCCATTCCTTATTATACTTGATAGTCACCCTCTTCTTGTGTTGTGCTCCCCTATCTGAACTTCTCTACCCAGCTACCATCAACTAATTTTGGGACTCGGCTTGCCTTGTTGTGTTGCAGTCATTTCCAAGATCACTTAAGCAGAACAAAGGGCAAATTTAAGCAATGAACTGAACTCTGAGGATGAGAAGCAGGGTAGGGAAGGCCTGTAACTGTTTTAGGAAAGGCATTTTGGAAATCAGGAACAGAAAGCTCAGTTCATATGTATCTAAACGACTTGAGCCTGGACTAGGGCATTTGGTAATGGTGGCATCTTGCTCAGGCTGCTCTGAACAGACTGATTGTGTAGTCCCAGCGGACGAAATCCCTGCTTTCAATGGGGCAAGGAAGCCAAGAGCTTCTTGCTTTTAACAGTTGGCAATACAATACACAAACCTCTCCAGCACACTCTCCCTGATAGGCTCCCAACTTCACTGGAGGCTAGTTTTTAATTCCTAATGCTAGAGCTAATTCCATGATTAAAAAGGGAAAACCAGGTGTCCTTGGCTACAGCTCAGCGTCCCACCCATATGAAAGTTCAAAAACAGTTGCAGAACAATGTTCAGATGCAGACCAACAAAAGAATTTCTAACCTAGATTTGCCAGACTGGAAACGTAGTTAAACCATGTGTGAACATTATTCCGCTCTATCAGACTTCAAGAATAGTTCACAGAGCCCAGAAATCATTTGTGTGTGGTCTTGAAATAAAACACTGCCATCGGTCACCTTCGCCATGCAGAATTTTCCTCTGTTCACACAAAGACACACGCACACATTCCTCAAAGGATGCTTCTGGAGAAGTTTTTGCTAGAATATCTGATGTCATTTTGAATACAGTTTGCCTTTATGATGATCTTTTTTTTTTTACACTCTATTTCAAAGACACCCGCCTACTCGGGATATATCGATGGTTTGTGTACATGCCTGGCACGAGCCTGTATCTGAAAGCAGTAAAACTTTATCATGCTGCTGAAATGTTTCCAACCTGTCCTCTGCCTGCCAAAATATAACCCTTGAATGCAGACTCCATATGACTTGCCCCTCAACTATAGATCCTGTCAACTTCCATTACCCACAGTAACAGTAATATTTAAGAAATACCCTCTAGCAAAAAGCTTACACTGTTTTTTTTTAGCTTGAGCAGAATAAATATTAGATATCAACAATACCACAAACATATCTTAATTCTGATAAACAGCTCAAAGTGGAATTTTGTTTTTATAATTCCTTAAACCTATTAATAGCTTACATCACATCCTTTACATTAATATAAAAATTGTGTTTTTAACATTAAAATGATCTTGTGCTTAGTAGCAGCAAGTTCTAGGAAGAAAATTAATGGAAAAAAGGTAAACAGTACTGAAGGGCTATTTCTTCTGTCATCAAAGTACAGTTAACCTTTTTTTATTTAATCTTAAAATACACTTTTGACTGCCACCACCAACTCTCAGTTTATTAAGGAAAGTCTGCATGCAAATCTTTGTAACTTAAATTAAAAAGTCATTCACATGTTTTAATGACAAAGAGAACAGAATTGCAGCCTGGAAGGACACTGGAAATACGCAATTATAATTGATTATCATGCCAAGCTGATCTTTCCAGATGAAGTAAAAGCAAGATCTGACAAATGTATCTCCTGACTACTAACAGCCTCCAGTGAAATGATGACAACATGACTACATTGCTTCCTCTTACAAGCTCATTTACAATACGCTTTGTTGATGATATTTAAACAATAGCTAGTGCCAAACGGGATTGGCAATGCTGATTATATAGTAATCAGTCTTCTTGGTCAAAATACAGAAGTGTCTGTTCATCATTTTTCTAGGTTTGCTAGGAAAACAAACTTGTTTTATCACCTTTTCTACCTGCCGTCTCTACCCAACTGACAGTAGACAGAAACGCTGATGAGTACTGAGGACAAGGTGGCTGTGAATAGCAAACAATTTAGAGGCTATCTTTATGGGGAAAGATGGGGCAGTACAACTGTAGGGCATTCAGGCACTAACTCCCAGAAAATCATAGATCAATGTTTCTGTTGCTCAAGGAGAAGCTTTTTTTCAGCTGCCAAATTTTGGAGAATATTTTGGTTTTATACACTCTTCTAGAGTCAATAACAATTAAAAAAAAAATCTTTTTCAGCTCTTTTCCAGACCTAAGGCAAATTGAAGTAAAAGCCTACACACACATATAGGAATGCAAACAAAACTGAAGGACAGAAGAATTCTCCTATTCAGGAACCCTACCACAAGTTTCACTTCTTTCTGCTGCAAAGGATATAATCCAGTGCTAAGAAATAATGAAAGAGATGTAGAATGAGAACTGATATTTTAACTGGTATCGGAGAAAAATTACTTTATCTGTATACAGATAATGTGAAATCAATTTTGTACTATGCAGTGTCAAACAACAGACAAAATAAAGTTCCTCATGAAAAGTCTGTTCTTACTACCTTTAAATTTAAAAGTAAAATCCAGCTTCAAAAGGGAGCACACATATTTTGGAAAGTCAACATTAGGTTCATTTGTATGCTAGCCAAAATAGGTCCCCACACGCAATCTGTTCTAACTAAAGCCAGAAATAATTTCTGCCTAACTATGTGCGCAGGTCCTTTGCTGGGCCAGGGAGCAAGAGCCATAAACTTGTGACCCACACCCTTAAATACCTCTCCACATCACCAGCCAGGAAGGTACAGCATACAGCCACTATAAACACAGTATTTCATATCATCTGGAAGCAGCACAGCTCACTTGCCTCCCATATTCTTGCATGGGGCCATGAATTTCCTGGCATGCACTAATGTATAGCATTCTTCACAAAGTGGTCCGTGACATCTAAACAAGCAAATTTTACTGCAAATAAAAAACAGAGGTATGAAATATATTCAACATACACACTAGAAATCTAGCAGGTATCATTTACAGATGTTTTTGTGTTGTTACAGGCTGCAAAGAGACATAAAACATCACATATTCATGGTCTTGACATGAAGAAGGCAAAACCATGGTATTTTTGCCTGAAACTCTGCTAAAGGCAACACACAGTTGCTGTAGTTTAAAAATATCCTTTCTAAGTACTCTTTTGAAAAACTATAAATAGTCTATTAAAAAAGTGAATTTAATGTCTCTATTATTTGAATGAATAACAGAGTAATTCAACATTAGGTGTGGTCTTAAGGTTACAAATTTCAAAGACAATTAGGAAAAGAGAAAATTGAGGACAAAACCTTGCTTGAAACACGCATAATTTTTTGTGATAGACCTGAAGGAGTGAATATGCTCTTGCTAATAAACGATTATCACCAGCAGACAGTGCATAAATCAGCATTGTTCAACGGTGAAGAGTTCCTCATTATGTATCAGATTTTTTAACAATTTGCCTACATAGATCAGCCAGTACAGAGTTAAGGAAAAATCTTGTCAAATAATTCCGTTGGACCTGTTCCTGGTGCTACTGAAGCCAATAGGAGTGTTGCCCTAGACTTCAGCAAGAGCAGGACAGGATCCAAAGCTGTGGTGTGATCAGTTTTACTGTTTATATCACTGCTGTAACTATCACTCTCCAACTGGAGATGATGCTATTGATGGTAATGAGACTTATCAACACCAACTCCATTTGCAGCTTGGCCTTAATCCGAGGTGTCTACAGCAGTGAAGTAAATTACATTCAGGCAAATTAAGGGATCAATTCACTAATCAGATTTTAACTTTTATTCCCATCAAAAAGTTTCCATCAATGCAACTTTTGTTCTAATATGGTTCTAGAAATTTGCTCACGAAAGTGACCTTTTTAAAATCTTATATCTAGACACACACACTCAAAAATGCCTATTGAAACGTTCACTTCCTTCTGGTTCCAGCCTGCCACATAGATTTAGAAGAAAGCTGTTTCTAAACTGGCTCAAAATCATTACCGTAACTCAACAGTGACACAGCATATTAAACAGGTTTTGACAGGAGGTAATATTCTGTCACACTTTCCAGTTTTCCCTGGTAAACTTCACCAGTTTTCCCTGGTTTCTCATGCCAGTTCCTGGCAGACCGTCCTCTCTAGCTAGAAGGACATACAGTTTCCAAAACAAAGCTATGTTTTTATGCTGCATAATAAACTAACTTTTGAACTGTATGCAAACGACATTTAGATAAACTGTCATTAAATTGTGGACTAAACTCCCAGGGACCACGTAAGTCACTGTTAGAAAGGTTTTGCGTTCTAATTAGCAACTGGCCTTCTGTGTCTTGTCTCTGGCAGAGAGCATGGCGGCTCAGAGCACAGCGTAGCGCTTCATGGATCTGGATGGCCTGTTCCCTTGACTAGACCAAGGCGTTTCTGCATATGACTGTGGGATGGATCTGACTCTTGAACTTCTGCTGAAATGCCACACCCTGACTCCCATACAAAACACTTTTTTGGCTGGCTTTAAGGAATGCTAGCACAGACATCTTTGTACATTTTGATGTGCATAAATCTTAGCTTGCCGCAGAATCTGAGTTTGCAATAATGAAACGCATACTCTATTCTTGCCTTACGCAGAAAGTGAAGGATTATTTTTGATTGTGTTAAAAAACCTTAAGCGTAACAAAGTTACACACTTCATAGGACGCCTACTCACCTCCTCAACACTGCATATATCTTCCTCTTTATTTCATTTCTTGGCAGACCATCTTGTCCAGCTAAGAGGACATACTGTGTCTAAAACAAAACTGTCTTTGTATGCCACATAACAAACTAACTTCTGAATTTGTATGAAAATCATGGAGTTGACAGTTTAGGGTTTAAATGATGGATTTTTATAACATTATGTAATTATTGCCACAAAATGAAACATTCATTCTGGGTAAAATTCACGGAAACATTAAATCAGTTAACGTATGTGTATACACTGAAAGCCTTGAGGACATACAGTGTTAAAGAACATCATATTCTGTTCAGCTCCAACTCCACCCCTTTGGCATTAATTGAAAAGGAAGGTGAGATCTTTCTTAGTAAGTAAACTAGGGATTCCCTACTGATTAGGAAATACTGAGGTGGTGAAAAACTGACATGTTTGGCTCCGTGCCACCACACTGTGGCTTAGCAGCAGCCACAGGATACAATACATGTTCTAGCACCACAAAGGACTCTCCTTCAGGAGTCATGCACAAATAAGCATCTCGTTTGTAATGTTTACTCTCTTTTTCTCTTGATTTCCATGTTTCACACACTTGCTATTTAATTTGTGAATAAAAATCATTCTGTGGTCATAACTGTGTCTTACTGATTATGCAGTCTCAAGACAGAACACATCAGAAGACAGACAGAAAAGGCTTACAAATATAGAAATAAAGCTCACTGCTTTCTCGGACAGTGTTTTAACTGCTTTTCCTGCTGAAAAAAAAAAAAAACAAAACAGGAAATGTCACCAAAATAAATGACTGTTTAAGAAACAGTTAACTCTTCTGCACAGTCACTTTCTGCAACAAATTAGAAAGCTTTCCAATGAAGAGGATTTGTTTTCAAGCAGTTCTTAAGACATGTCCTTAACCTGTCCAAGATCCCATTTGTGTTTATTTGTGTTTATTTACTCCATTCCAGGAACAGAAAAGAGGTAAGCATTTTTCAGGAGAACACCTGCGGAGGGGAACCAATGGTCTGCTGATATCAAGCATACATCAAACACTTCCTCAACACTTCTTGACAGCTGATTTAATTTTCCCTTCCCCAAAAGCCCACTCTTTCCAAGGTTTTCTATGCATAGTAAACATCGCATTCCAAGGACAGACAGTCAATTTTTGTGTGTAATTATGCTAAAGCCAAATCTGATGACTTTTGTTATTGAGTACTAAATATGATGAATGTTTGGTGGATCTCGATCCAAGACTCTATGAGCAAGTTCAAAACAGCCTGTTAGAGTATCTTCCTGTACGGATGATAAGTTACAGTTTTACCTTAAACTAAGTCTGATGTCAAGCTGTACCTGTTTTTAGCTTCTTCAACTTCCACTGGATATCTCTAGGCTAAATAAATTTTTAATATCAGTATTGAAGGAAGTCAGCATTACTTCTTACTATGAACCTCAGAAACTTCCGTGAGAGGCACAGACTGCTAATACGGTTACAAAGGCTGGCCTCGGAGAAGTTCTCCGGGGACTGCAGCTGAGTGACAGTTTTGTGGGTGATTACATAAGCTTAAAAAACTAACTACAGCACTGCCTGCAAAACCTACCTTCTGGTAAGGACCAGAGCTGTTCAGCTCTCTGCAGTTCCGCCTTATTTTCTCTCTTATGGTCAAATGCTAGCAAGAGAGCATTTCTACAATAAATATTAATTATCATATAATGTTGATTTCACTGCCCTTAGTAATAATTTTACACTGATACAACAGTTTGTATTTTCAAAGCACTTGAAAAACATTACAATGTTAAATTACAGTGTTTGTGAAAATGTATCAATTAAAGCCAGGGCCAAAATCCTCTAAAGAAATTGAAAAGCACATTAATTGGCAAAGTCTGAAACACAGTAAGACAACAGTTCCTTCTGTGCTGAAAATGTTCTCTCCCTTTCAGTCTGTTTAATTCCAAATGTCACGATTTAACAAAAGAGAAATGTGTGAGACTTGCTGTCACACTGCATAAAATAAGTTTACAGAAGTTGGAACTTTCTTTTTAGTAATCAAGCACCTTCTTAATTCCATGGCATTGGACTGAATTCTCAATGATTATTAACATTTCCCCAAAATACACTAAAATAGCTATAGTATCTATATACATGCACGGATGCCTGAAATGTCACTGCAGATGTTACCTGAGCAGGCTTCAGAGGAATGTTACACAAGCCCACGTACAGTGTTCAATATTATTCTTGACTTGCAGCAGCCCCACAGTCCAATGTGAAAGAATACAAGAATTTACAAAGAAACTGCATAAAGTTACAGTTCCTTAAATTCTCTTTTGATGCTACAAAGAAACCTGCTTAGCGTATGTGACTGATTAACTCATCAGTAATGCAAGATAACTGCGATAGGTGAGATTTGGCTGCATATTAGTGTCAGAATATGGGAATATAATGTAACTGAAGTCTTCTTAACTGGGACAGCTAGGCATTAATGCTATACCAAGTTCATTTCATGTGAACTGCTGGAAAAATAAGCAGGAAGCCACATCAGGACCCCCAGATAGGAATATTTTGTACATATCCAAAAGACTATTAACTTGGAGAATCCTACAGTCTGTCTTACTCTGCCAGCTGGGAAGCATAAACATAAGCACAAAACCCCAGAGAGATAAGGGGAATGCCAGTTTTCAGGGGCTGGCTGGGGTACAGCTAAGATAGAAGCTTTGCAGAGGAATCTGAAGAAGCTGGACATACCAAACTAACATGTAAGTGAAATAGCATTTTCACTTCTACAGACTGATATCCAGATCCTCCTCCCTCGTGCTTTTCCTCATATAGATGAAAAAGCAAGCCCATTTTGTTCCCATGCACATGTGTGTAAATTACTGCATTTAGCATGTAGAACACAACACATTTTACAATTACCATGTTATTCTGCCATCAAAGGGGAGGGCCATCACTGCAGCTACTCAAACACACCTATCCTTCATGTGACACCTGGACCAATAAAGCTACTTGGATTTATGCTATTGAACTGTCTAATAACAAGTAAGAATCACGCCTGCCCCAAACAGCCTACCATCTCAACGGGAAGGGAAACAAAAAAATCAGAGAAAGAGATCAAACTATTTGGACAAGTTGCCCAGAAGGTGACAAAATCGGAAGTAAAAAATTGTGGTTTTTACTTTTGATGCCTTCATCTAGGTTATACTTCCTCACATTTTGATGATCTTCCTTTAAAGCCTCACACCATACAGTAAAGACAGAGTTAGCTTTCAAGAAAGCTATTTCGTCTCAAACAGGGCCACTGCTTGGCTTGAAGCTATGCTACTGAATGGTCTTTAAATATGGAATGAGTTGCATGCCCTAACTAGAAATAAGAGCAGAAGACAGCTAATGAAAGTGTGCAATATTCATCAGGGAAATGTAGAAAAGCTATCATAGCAGTTTCTTTAAATGGCTTTGTGAATTTTGTTCTTAAAGATCAATGAAATTAGTTACTTAGCAAACTTAACAACGGGGATAAAAATAACCAGTAGAGAAATCGGAAACCCTCTTTAAAAAAAAATAATTTTACAAGTATTTTTCAGTATTAATGACTTCCAAGGCCTTAGAATCTCTTCTGCTTTCCTTCTCATTGATACTCATTCGCACTAACTGCAGCACTAACTGAATCATATAGCTAGGAGCTGATATAGATCCTAAAGGTTGTCTGAAGGTGCTAGGAAGGCCTACACACTATGCATTCAGAATTCTTCAATTCAATGCATCACCTGTGGCAAGGTAAAAGGTAGCAATGTGCTGAAAAGACAACTATATTGACACTCCACTTTTGGGGAATTAATCCAGTACAGTCCCGAAATCCTCCTTTTTGCAGTTTCATGGATTTGGCTGTCAGAGCACAGTGTTACTTTCACCTGGAGTAAGCAGGAAAAGAATAAGAATGCAGCTGAAACTGAAGAGTCAGAGGAATATCACCCTACTAACAAAAAAAAAAGGTTGCTGCTTTTATTCTATGTAACACAGTTCAAAATCTTAGCTACAATATTGTATCAACCTTTCTAGAAGAAATAGAGGATGCATGAATTCTGAAGCACGAGATCATTGACTTTGCCAACAGCAAAATATACAAATGTAGTCCATAGTTTGGCATTTTTCAGTTTAAACTGCAAGAGGGAACATGCTTGAAAAGAATGGGAGCTAAAATGCTGAAAAAGATGATGTCTGTGGTAAACTCAAGTTAGTCACAGGGTCAGTTTAGGGGCATTCCCTGTAATTTGATCTTTCCTTTCTCTCAGATAAACAAGCCTAATTACTTCTCTCCTTCAGGATAAATTGAGGGAATGATGGTACTTAATTTAAAGCTACTGTTTCATCTTAATAGTCCCTTGGTATGAACAGACTTCAAAATTGTTAATATCTAGACTGTTAGTAAGCCAAAGGCTTCCTCAGACTTTTAACAGCCGCAATCATTGATTCTCTTGTCATATTTCAAAAGCCAAACCAGAGGTGACTAGTTTAAATTTGATACTCCCAGTGGAATAACCTCTTTCATCTATGCTATGATCTAAGTAGCTCTGCTATTACAAGCTACTCAAAGTAGTCTTTGTAAGTGAGACTGCTTTATAAATGCCAGCTTTAACTGAATCCTGAACTGACACCATTTGTTTTTCTAGTTATTGAGGTTTTTTCCTGTTCAATTAAAAGCACTATAAAGCATTTTCAAAAAATACAAAATAGCTTTTTTATTTTTCTTATGTATTTAAACATATATGTGTAGCAAGAAAAACTTTATAGATAACTGACAACTAGACACTGTCATAGTATTGTCTGAAAAATAGGCAATATGCTCTAAGTAAAAGAACAGTAAAAAATTTGCCTTTATTTCCAGTCTTCATGTCCTTCCTTTATATGAACACCTCCTCAATCTACCTATCAATCAGATGTCTTTAAACACTGAAACAGCAGCTCTCATCTCTGATTTGGCAAAAATGTCAGCCTCTATTAAGGTTCGTTAAGTTTTCACATCAGCATTTTTGTACCTTCTTCATTCTTGAAAATAGCTCTCTGCAATAAAACTCTTAACTTCTCCTTTGTCTACAAAAACTTGGCAGAAGGTGTGTTGAGAGCATTCCTCTCATACTGAGCAATGCTGCCTCCTTGTTTCCCCATGCTGCCCCTTCTGCATCATCATCTGCTTCTTGTCTTTTATTTAAGTTGTAGGATGTTTGAGCAGAAACCATCTTCTTGTTCTGTATCTGTGGAGTCCCATGCAGTAGTAACACCTGTCTAAATAACAACATGATCAAATGCTACTGCCTTTTGGAGATATTTAGAATTGAAGTACAGTCTCTCTTTCAATTCTGCTGTATTAAATTAAATACCATTATTCTTAACTGAAAATTAATTAAACTGCATGTGTTACGAATACAGGCAGGCTGCAGGAAAGGATTCTCTCTTCTATTTGCTCAGAAGTCTGGATGAATGATCTTACACAGTTGTAAGAGCTCCCCACCTTAACCTTGACCTTGGCTGTCCAGCCAGCTCACTGGAAAGTTAATTAGGATACATGCATATAAAAGACATCCCTTCCTAGGTGCACAATAATGAGCTCAGGAGAAATCAAGAAAACAACTCTGCTGCAAACACTCAGCAGTCAGATTCCACCTGCTCACAGATCAGGCAGGTCAAAGCCAATTTCTTATGCACTCTCATTTGCAAAGGGTTATTTCAGTTAATGATTTAGTTTAAGTATTGTTCAAATAAGAGAATCATAGAATGCTTTGGGTTGGAAGGGACCTTTAGAGGTCATCTAGCTCAACACCCCTGCAGTAAGCAGGGACATCTTTAATTAGATCAGGTTGCTCAGAGCCTCATCCAACCTGACCTTGAATGTTTCCAGGGATGGGGCCTCCACCACCTCTCTGGGCAACCTGTTCCAGTGTTTCACCACCCTCATTGTAAAAAAATTTCATCCTTATATCCAATCTAAATCTACCCTCCTTTAGTTTAAAACCATTCCTCCTTGCCCTGTCACAACAGGCCTTGCTAAAGAGGTTGTCCCCATCTTTCCTATAGGCCCCCCTTAAGTACTGAAAGGCCGCAATAAGGTCTCCCCACAGTCTTCTCTTCTCCACGCTGAACAACCCCAATTCTCTCAGCCTGTCCTCATAGGAGAGGTGCTCCAGCCCTCGGATTGTTTTTGTGGCCCTCTTCTGGACCCGTTCCAACAGGTCCATGTCCTTCTTGTGTTGAGGGCTCCAGAGCTGGATGCAGTACTCCAGGTGAGGTCTCACCAGAGCAGAGTAGAGGGGCAGAATCGCCTCCCTCGACCTGCTGGCCACGCTTCTTTTGATGCAGCCCAGGAGACGGTTGGCCTTCTGGGCTGCAAGCGCACATTGTTGGCTCCTGTCCAGCTTTTCATCCACCAGCACCCCCAGGTCCTTCTCTGCAGGACTGCTCTCAATCCCTTCACCCACCAGCCTGCACTGACATCGGGGGTTGCCCCGACTCAAATGCAGGACCTTGCACTTGGCCATGTTGAACCTCATGAGGTTCACACAGGCCCACCTCTCCAGCTTGTCCAGGTCTCTTTGGATGACATCCCACCCTTCTGGCGTGTCAACTGCACCACTCAGCTTGGTGTCATCTGCAAACCCGCTGAGGGGCAAGTATATGAATGCATAATCCCCTCAAATCAAATAAGTAAACAAATCCCCAAAGTCTTGCTTAGCCTTTCCAAAACATAAACTTTAGGCAACAAAATGAATGGAAAATTTCAGCCCAAATGGATAGGTTTTGAAAGTAATACAAACTTGAGTTCTAACTAATGCAGCTTTAACCAGGTTCACAGTAACCTGCACACATTAACACTTTTATATGGACCTAAGCAATGCTAAATGAAGTATATATTATCAATTTTTAAAAGTCATAAATTAAAGAATATTGTCTGAACTTTTTAAAAACTATGTCCCTGCAGTATTTTTCATAGACTTGTCAGAACTTATATAATTTATAAGTAATTGAGTAAATACCTTAAAACCTGATTTTGAACTGAACTGTATAATTTGTGTGACTTACAAAACTACTCACTCATTTTCTTTGTATATATAATAAGGAATTCGAAGACCCTAAGCAAATACCAGATCATTTAAATATATATTGAAAACATACTAAGGTTACACCAATGCTTGCACGTCTTTTCTATTTATAGTTAAGTATAAAAGAGTCATATGCACAATCTGAAAAAACAGCAGTGTTGATAAATCCCTGGTTGTGCGTACGAGAAGAATAGCTCTTGGTCTGGTTTGGCATTTAAAGTCTGACTCCTTTTCACATGCCCCAAACCCCCCACACATTCTACTGCTAACACTCAACACAATAGGACTAATACCAGCTGATTAGAACATGCTTCAATAGCATAATTCTCTAAAGAGAATGAATATCCTGTAAGTTAAATGATGACACTAGGTTATATGAAATCCTAATTAGCTCAGCAGAACAGAAGAAAGACTTTAGAGATATGAAACTACCAAAGCAGACCATTCATAAACGGGTATGATTTCCTCTTCACCTGTTAATCACATTTTAAAAATAGCTTCCTAAACTAGTGTTTGCAAATGCATCTGTTTCTGTACACAAAAAGGCTAATTCCATACTGAACTGCTTGCTCACCTGATAGTGTAATGAATGCGTATCAGGCTCACAACCACCACGAATTAGGTTCTGTTTTTCAGCCTTTTTGCCATTTAGTCCTTGGAGGTTAAATCAGTGACAATGCTACGATACTATATTTAAATTGCTTTTCAACAAAGACCAAAGCTATTTTTCCCCCAGTGAAGTTAAATGAACCTTCAGAAGACATTAACTCATGTTTATTAATGAAAACTTTGTCTAGGAACTACTGTTTTATAATAGTGTCTGCTTCTTGCACCCTCTACCATTTTACAAAGTGCATTTCTTTCTTTAGAGCACACAGCTCTCCTAATGTGTGCAGTTTCCTGTTCTTTGTAAGAAATTGCTTCCGAGTCTGAAAAATACTTTGGGTTTGATTGTGCCTGTAGATCCAGAGGCAGGACAACACTGCCTGAATGGAACAGTCCTCTCTTGCCTCCTTTGTCTCTCTTTCCAGTTCTGCAGTCTGGGGAGTCACCTGAGAGTAGATAGATGGAAGGACTGCCTAACAAGTACTTTGCAGCCCTGTGGAAGTTACCTGGGAATTACAGCATCATTTATGACTGTACTACCTATTCAAACTAGGTTTACAACAGGTACTAGGAAAAGAATGCAACTCTTCTTCCACAAAGACCTGTTGGAGAAGTGAATTTATAGCTCTATTATGAAAGATGACATGCACATTGTATATGACTGTATAATGGACGTGAAAAGAAATGCTGTGCAGAAATGGAGTCTAAACATTCACGTGGACCCATTGGTCAACTATCTTCAGGAGACAGAGCCTGTGAACTGAATCTTGTGAATTGAACTGTCAATACCCTGGCCGCACCTCTTCTCTCTCTCAGCACAAACAAGCTGCTCAAAATCACAGCGCTTGCAGCATAGAAGCTGGACTTACTTCACATATTTTGCTCTTGCAACAGAGAGTTTCAGAAGCAGCAGAAATTTTTTCAAAGAAATGGTAACCTGAAGCCACTTCATAATAATTGTTCTCCCAGAGACTGCCAGCAACAAATTAGAGGAAGTCAAGGCAAAAGAAGGGGCACACAAGAATCTCTGGCCACAACTGATTCTGCTGCTTCTTTGTTTAATCATAATTCCAAGTGGCGGAAGTGGGTGTAGCAGGAAAGGCAAATCACAAGAAGCTGAATGATAGATTAGAAACCTTTTTAATTTTCTTGAAGTTTGACCATACTACCATGGAAAATGCTGTTGCACTTCCCATTAATTTTGATGCAAATTTTGCCAGCATATGGTTAGGGAAATTATTATTTTTAGAATACAAATCAGGGATAGCTACAGTAGCCTTGCAATTTTTTGTTGTCATGGAATTCTCTTTTCCGTCTGTCAGAGAGGATAATTTTCTGTACAGTCACACCCTAAATTAAGGAGAAAGGAATGAAAAGGAACAGAAAGGAACAGAAAGGAAAAGGGAAAAAAGGGAAAAGGAAGAAAAATGACCTACAATTGCTATTACATTTCTTTAGCTCCAGCGTTACAGCACAACTGCAAAATTACTAACAGGAAATATGCAGTGAAGCAGTACATGTATTTTTAAAGAACCTTTCAGATGTTTTAAAAATCGAAGTATCAAGGAAAAAACCCTGCTCCTCTCTACATTACACAGTCACTTGAGATATCATGTATCAAAAGCGTTACTACTCTTAGTTTAGGTAAATCAGGATGATTTGAGTAATTCTGCAAAATGGGTAAAGAACTAGAATCTTTCTGATGATGTCATTGGCAATGTAAAATTCACAACTCGGTCTGCCTTCTCACTGGGCCTCAGTCAAATTGGTGTAAACCAAAACTGGCTCCCCTGATGCCAGTGTGTCATATTTTAGCCCCTGTTGGAAACTAAGCCCCACACAGCCACTTGCTCACTCTCCCCCCTGCCGGTGAGATGGGGGAGAGAACTGGAAGAGCAAAAGTAAAAAATTTCATGGGTTGAGATCAGAACAGTTTAATAATTGAAAAAAAAATAATAATATTAATAATAATTTAAAAATTGTAACAAAAGGAGAACAACAAGAGAGAGGGAGAAACAAAACCCGGGAAAAAACAAGGAATGCAACCACTCACCACCTGCCAACCGATGTCCAGCCAGTCCCCAAGTAGCGATTGCTGCCCCCTGACCAAATCCCCCCAGGTTCTATATTGAGCATGCCGCCATATGGTATGGAAGAGCCCTTTGGGCAGGTTGGGTCAGCTGTCCTGGCTGTGCTTCCTCCCCCCTTCTTGTGCACCTGGCAGAGCATGGGAAGCTGAAAAAGTCCTTGACTAGTGGAAGTACTGCTTAGCAACTAAAACATCAGTGGGTTATCAACATTATTCTCATACTAAATCCAAAACACAGCACTATGCCAGCTGCTAGGAAGAAAACTAACTCTCTCCCAGCCAAACCCAAGATACAGTGGAATTAAGCCAGTGTAAAACCACCATGAGATCTTCCATCGCCATATTCCTGTGTCATGCGTCAACATACTGTCAAGACTGCACAATAATAATCACAAATTACTTTGTATGCTTGGCATTTAACTCTCAGAGAGAAAACAATTCCATCTACCTTGGGTTGGAAACCGTCATGTGAATTCTATCACTGGCTAGAGAGCACACAGCAGACCTGAGCTGAGGAGATGCTGTGCTCCTGTGTCTGAGGTGCGGGAGCTTCATGGAGCACTGCTACAGAACAGGACTTTTCTGGTGGGCTCAGCAGAAGGAAAGCACCATATAAAAATCAACGACTCTTCTCTCGTTTGCATGTGACTCCCATGAATACCATGAGCATAATAAATGCAATGTCATTTTTAATTAGAGGTGCTACACGATGTCTCTGCAGAATCCTAAACCAAAATCTCTGGAAAATAAAATGCATTCTTTCAACATGAAATAGCATGTACAGATTCATCAGCCTGGTTGAATTTTGAGGAGCTATATGACTGAAACAGATCGCTTTCTCTACAGAAGGATGATGATGACGGCGTGGTTGAAATTTAGCCCTAATAGATGTTACCTGTGGAATTGTATCTGTATCGGCACTAACATGGGCGTAACCTGCTTTCAGTCAGAGCACAACTTCATTTTAAATGGAATGTTACCTAATAATTTTGGAAATAAATCTCAGTGGAAAGTATGTGAAAACCAAGCTACAATCACCACACACTTTTTCCCCAATATTCGTGTACTTTACTTCCTCTCATTTATAAATCAATGTACAAGGCAAATTAAGTTTAATTTGATCAGTGGTACTCTCTCTGTAAGCTTTGCGTTGGAAAGTACTGCATAGCAGTGAGAATCAGGGTGAGAACACTCTGAAAGAGAACAGTTTAGAAAGAGAGATTGTTGCTACCATAGAGAAAACTATAGAAAAAGCCACACAGAATAACAGTGAGTTCACACACTCCCAAAGCTGCTGACCAGTGAAACTGTCAGACCCAGCTTTTGTTCATGTAAACAGAGGAAGACTGTTCCTATAACAAACTTGCCCCAATGTGCCCTGCAGGGATTCATGTTGCAATTCTTTATCAATTCCTGTCAGGCATTATTCTGCCAGCTTGTAATCCTATAGTAGAAGTCTGCATAAAGAAATGTTCAGGAAAGAAAAAGTGCAACAGCTCATCTTTCTTCATGCCATACATGCCAAAGCACTGAGAATACATTCTGCAGATACGTGAATGATAATATAACAGAATCTGATTTTTTTTTTTAAATTTTCTGACTATACTATATGTAAGAGGCTGCATTTGCAGCCTTTCTGAAGGTGGTTGGAACAACTTCTGGGTGACTTCTCAGTTACTGTGTGGCATTGCAGCAATAACCAAAGAAGTTGGGAGCAGTCTGGAGGAAGCTTTGAGGGACAGTCAGTATGGTTTTGAACAAAGACAGGGACTCAAGATGCATAGGATAGTTACACTTCTCATTTTCCCGAGAAGCATGTTTGTTATTTAGGTACTAAGGATCAATTTGCTAGAGCAGATACAATATATCAATATTGCAATAGCAATATGCAATATATACCAAAAAAATGCACATTTATTCTCTCATGCATTTCAATTACTTGGAAAGTAAACTTTCCTGCTTTCACATGCACATGTGCATCCACACAGCTCTGCATTTCTAAACACAGTCTGAACCCACTCTGCTATAAGAAACAACACGTGGCCTGGGAGAAAGAGGATGAAAGAGAATTGTCAAAGTCAGCCCAACTCCAGCGAAAATTCTCTGCACCATTAACCTCACAGCAATGGCAGGTTATTTTTATATTAAGTTCATTGAAGGAATTAGAGTGAAAAGTATGCATTTCCTGTTCATACGTTTAAAACATTTCAAGACAGGATTTTTTTTCGCTCCTCCAAGGTCAGTCAAGTACAGCATCTACCCAGAAAGGAATCTCAACTCTGGCTGTCCTAATCAAACCTTTACCAGAAATTCCAAAAGACAGCTTGCAATGACAGCACTTACAGTTATATATTCTATTGCATTACATAGACATGCTTACTTTGACAGAAGCAAGGACCAAGTCTTCTAACGCTATTCACCTCCAAATGCATATGAAAACTTAAACCTCTATAAACAAGTATTTTGCTGGTCGCTTAGTCTATTACAGTATGTACAATGCAGAGAGACAACTAACGAGAATATCCAAACACTGGAAACAAACTTTGCGCTAGACAAGTTGCAAGCTGTAATTCTCCATATCCACCTTATACGTGTAGCAAGAGGTTAACATGTGAATCAATTAGTGTTTGACAACTTCGTTTAGTCCTAATAATGTGCCACCATCTCATCCTGTAAATGTCATCTGCAAACTGTTCCTTCTCCCACCAGGCCCTGTGCAAAGAAATTACAACTAGGATTGCAGGAAACCTCGTACGGCATTTATCCTCAAGAGAATGTGGAAGAAGGGGCAAAACAGTACTTACACAGAAAATGGAAAGTAAGTGTAGCAATTGAGCATTTCCAAAAGTGTTGACCAATGGCAAAGCCACCAAAGCCTTCAGATTTTTATGGTCTGGAAAGCCACGTATGTCTGTGGAACTCTGTGGGATGTGGAGATGTAAATGTGGGATTATGCCATGAAGAAAGAGAAGGAGAGGAGAGGAGCCCACCTAAATTTTCTGCTACTTCTGAACTGGGATAGTTAAGCTTAACAATAAAAATGTTTGTGCATGGCAGACAAAACTGATGGATGGATTATTTCCAAACATGTGAATTGATATTTGTTATCCAGATTGAAAACGAGTAAAGGATGTCTAATGCTTTTCACTTTGTTCAATGAACTGGGAAGGTTAGATTCATCTCTTCCTTTCAGAACATTATTTGCTACTTTTTATGTAAGTGGAAAAGGCAGTTATATTAAAATACCATTCCCACCCAAGTTCACCCAAATGTTTGCCAATTTTTTTGGCGTATTGCTAGAAAATAGCACCACACTATTTTCCAGGATTGATCTGACACTCCTATGTACTTTTCTCTGTTCAAATATTTTCTCAGAACTTCTTTTGTTACAATATTTTCACCTCCTTCAGAGTGGGGAAAGTTTATTCTGCAGACAACTAACTCAGGCCACATTTAACTGCACAATTTATTTCCCGAGTATAAATGCTGCTGCTATTGTTTGCAGTAGAAGACATAAATAATGCAAAAAAAGGCTACTAAGTATGCACAAAGTTTGATCCCCTATGCCCAAAAGATTTTAATTTTTCATAAATCAAAGCAAATATATTTTTGCAATCAGAGCTGTTGGAAAAGTAGTTCATTGTTTCCTTTAAACTACCCAGGATTAGTTTGGCTACCTATTTATAAAAGGTCAGCAGAGAGAAGGTGCAGGTGTTATTAGAAATGCTCACAGTAATGACCTAGCAAGTCAGTTTTTCCCCCAGGTCAACATCGGATAGGGCACAAAGGTACTGTTTTCAAACAGATTAAAGGATAAAATGCCTTCAAAATGCACGGCCATGAAAAAGCAACGCATATGTGTCTGTGTTTCCACGCATGCAACGTTAGAGTGTAGCAGCCTGGTCATTTTTTAAAAAATGAACAGATATCTTATGCTTAACATTTTCCTGAAGTCTTAAGTGCTCTATACAGTTGTCCTGCACCATTAAACAGTGACAATGTCGCAGCCTAGAGGTAGCTTCCTTTCAGTGATGGGTAAAGTGATTTTTGTGTTTTTTCCTTGTATAATTCATAAGTTAGCATGACCAGATTTTTGAATTGCAAAAGTAGGACATCTGTCACCATGGGGAAGCAACGGGGGAGTATGCAGTGTGCTTCTGACAGCTGTGGGCTTGTGGTCACTAGAAAGGTGCCTACTTGATTTTCTCTCCACTGTAGCATTCCAGACATTTGGCTCTGTCATCTTCTGAATTTCTTCTATGGAACATAACCTTCTTCCTCATTTCTAGCCAGTTACATTCTTTCCCAGCTTGGCCACTCGCTCCTTTCTTAGAGATACTGGGACCCACCTAAGCACAGGGAGCCCCCTCGTAGCTATTCTTGTCTAGTCAGTAACACAGTATCTCAAGTTACACAACCACTGCAGAGAACAGGAGCTGGCTCAATTGATTTTTGTAAAAGGATGGATTCCAAATTTGCTGCTAACATAGGCAAAGACAGGCTGAGTTGCAGTCTCACAGCAGAAAGCGAGTACAAAGATGTAAAGGAAAGCATAGCATGGGACAGAGTAGTCGGAGATATCTGCCTAGTTGAAATGAAAATAAAATAGAATTAGGCAGATTTATTTAAGCAAGTCCTTACCACAGGGATATTCTGCTACTTGGGTTAGTTCCTTCTGAGATTTCTCAGTGAAATCAACAGAAGTAACTATGCAGATTTTATTGACGACACACATATATCTTTTTAGTGTCTTTTGAAGATTGTGTCTTATTACCACAAACCACTTTCTGGCTCTGCAAATGCAGCAGGAAATCATGAATACATCTTCCTTTCTTCCTCTAGGACATTCATGTTCATGTTTGTTTACAGCTCAGAAGTACTGCTACATTCATTGGCGGTGGCACAATATTACACGAGTATGAGGATCAACAGACTCCAGCCCAGGAAACAGTTGCTTCCTCAGCTGATGTGGCAGCTCTGTTTGTAACCACAGACAATAAGACAGACTACTAATCTGGCTTCTAGAGCGACCCAGAATGCGGTTACAGTTTACTAGAGTCAGCTGCATAGGATTTGCTCAAGAATTTGCACAAAATTGCTCTGTTCTCTGGCACAGAAACACACCACAGAGCCTGCATTTCAAAGCGCCGCTGGAAGTCACAACAGGGCTCATTCATGCAGCTTGTGCAACCACGGCAGGAAAAAAGGACAGGAAACGGGGACACCCGTGACAGACCACTGACCTGCCACGCTGCAGATCCACCCTGGTTCTTACTAACCCACAGTGGAGCAGGCGGTGAAACACCCTGCAGAGACGGCCAGGCCATGAAGCACGCGTCAGCTATGAGGAGGGACTTCTAGGTACTCCCCTCGCCAATGGGCTGGACACCCGTCACGAGGGCGTATGTCAAACCTCATGCTGTCCTGAGTACGAGGATTAATTTCAGCTCGTGGATCTTGTGTATTGCAGTTTCCAAGCCTCTGTATCCTTGAGCACCATTTCACCCTTACTGTTTAAACTGAGAAATATGTAATACTCCAGAAACAACTACATACTAGGCAACTATCTTCTACCCAAGCAGTTCAGGTACCTCATTTGAGAGAGAAAGTCCACTGAACTTCTAATTTTTTTATATTCCACTTTTTGCCAGAAAATGTTTTTGCTTATCACAATCTTTTTTTCATCAAGAACAAAATAAACACCTTAACAATTCACTAACCACAAATTTCTTCCACTGCTGGAACTCAACTTTGAACCAAACCTTAAAATGTCAGTGAAAGGGAAAGAGCTCCCCCACACTCCAACATGCATAAATTAAGACATTTCTGTTACTATATTCTACAGGCTACACAGCTTCTTTGTCACTATTATCAATGCTTTTAATATTATCTTGTACGATGTTGTCTCCATTTCTGTAGGATTTTTGAAACAGGAACCAGAACTACCTGGTATTAAAGAATACACAATAAAAACTGGAAAATTTTCTCAACACTGAGAAAATTAGCTGAGCATGTTGAGAAACTTCTTGATGATGCCTCTTATTTTCCAAAATAATTATATACCTCCCCCTAGGGGAATCCTAATTGCTTTGCCTACACTAAACTAAAAGCCCTTTTACTTTAAATAGTACATGACTGAGGAAAGCACACTATCCCTGAGAGACGCAGTATTTCCATGTACTTCAAAGCAGTCATTCACGGAGATCATCACTCGGCTTCTCAACCTGCGACCTCTAATGATGTTCTCCCTCTCCTCAAAATATTCTAGGCTGGAAGTTCGAATACAAACATCCTATCATCTTGTCTACTGTAAAACAGTAGGTGATAAAAAAATGCTTCAATGTCACTTTTAGGAAAAGATTTATACTCCTTGCTTGAAATGCCTGCTTGCCACTATGGTTACAAGGAATATTTCTGTAATATAAATAGACAGGGAATTCATGATACTCACATCATTCACATGAGGGAGTTCAACTCGCATATTTCAGTTCAGTACACTCAAAAAACCAGCAACCAAAGATAAGCTTGCCCTATACATCTTAGCTATACATCCACTTGGATTCTGAACATACAGGAATGCAGCTAACCCATGTAGATTGGTCCTGAACAATTAAAATGTGTTTAGCTGTTACCAAAAGCTTACTGCAGGAACTCAAGGCACCTATTGCAGGTCACGCTGAAGATTCTCACAGTCTAAATCAGTACATCTGTTTTGATGTAGGGAGACCCTCACCACGACACACCAGCTGAGTAACTAGTCCTTCTAGTACCAAACTAGCATGAAAGAAACTGCACATTCGGGATGATTGTAGAGCCCAGGTCATAAGTGACACCTTTCTGTATGTAATAGCCTGTTAAATGTTTTTAGCGAAACACTAATTTTAGACATTATTGTAAGTCAACCATTAAATTATTGGATATGGTCACAATTTGCCTGCATTTGGGTTTTTTAATAATATGGAAAACGTGTATGTAAGAGATTTAATTAGCTTAGCATACAGATTCATATTTCACATACTTTTATCTCATCGATTCTATCAATATTTTAAGAAAATTTTATTTATATTCTAAACTTCTCCAAGTTTAAAAATGTATTTTCTGTTTTAGGTGAAGTGAAAAACTGTTTTTACCTGAATGCTGAAGAAATAGTCTTTTTCCCTACCAAGTACTGACGAGCTGCATGTTTCTCACCCACAGTAAACCAGCAGACCAGAACAGTTCTTTTAGTCAATGAACCATAATGTGAAACGTCTAAATAGAACTCGCTGGTTTAGCCTGTAAGTCTGACCACAGAAAATGACATTTAAATAATCAGGAGAATCACGGAGTTATAGGCTGTAAGAGCTGTCAAGAAATCATCCAGCACAGCAGGGCTTGATTGCCAGCCTGAAGGACAATTCACCCAGGCCAAGGTCCATTCCTTTTTCCCAAGGAGTCGTTAGGAGCAAGCTGCAAGTCACAGGAATTCATAGAATCATAGAATCATAGAATTGTTAAGGTTGGAAAAGACCTCTGAGATCATCTAGTCCAACCATCAACCCCTCTCCTCCACCCCCCAAAAAAAACCCAAAACAAACAAACAAACAAAAAACAAGCAATAAAAACTAACAAAAAACCCAAACCACTATGCCTGCTAAACCATGTCTTGAAGTACCACATCTGGACTTTTTCTGAACACCTCCAGGGATGGTGACTCCACCCCCTCCCTGGGCAGTCGGTTCCAATGCCTCACCACTCTTTCAGGACATAAATTCTTCCTAATATCCAATCTAAACCTCCCTTGGCACAACTTGAGGCCATTACCCCTCGTCCTATTGCTGATTGCTTGGGCAAAGAGGCCAACACCCTCCTCAGTACACCCTCCTTTCAGGGAGCTGTAGGGAGCGATAAGGTCTCCCCTCGGCCTCCTCTTCTCCAGGCTAAACAACCCCAGTTCCCTCAGCCGCTCCTCATAAGGCTTGTTCTCCAGGCCCTTCACCAGCTTCGTTGCTCTTCTCCGGACACGCTCCAGTGCCTCAATGTCCTTCAATTGTTCTGGAGGTGCTGCCCTCCCCATCATCGTTTTTGCTGGGGCCACACATCCCTTACCAGATCACAGCAAGTAATTTGGCAAGACTGTACAGTAAAAATCAGGTAAGGCTGTAGAGCAAAATCCAGCCCTTATCTCATTAAAATGTTCTGTATGATTTAGCCCACTCTCTCCCAGTGAGTCAAGATAAATATAACCAAATCTCTTACAGCTGTTTTTCAGACTTATTTTCAAAAATCTCCAAAACACGGTCTGTGCGCATGTGCCTCAGCACAAACCACAGTTCATGACTTCACTTAAACGTGACAGGAAGGGGACTGAAGACAAAATGATGGATTGATGGATTTTGTGCTGACCTGTGTTTGTCACTTTTGCTACAAACAGAGCACTTGATATCTCTGATCATACAGCCAGTGGTCCTGGGCAGCAACAGTTGCTGTTTATGTTTCAACAACTTTTTACCAATTTGAAAAAAATGCTTATTCTTTTCTTCCCTTTTCTAGGTTTAGCAAACACCATTTGGCAAATTTTTCTAAACATACCATATTTGCTGTTCTCTTCTGTACACCAACTTATCTGTTTTCTTCCTAAGGGCAGGGCCAAAAAGCGAATAAAGTACTCCTGGCCTCAGAGGAGGTCTCGCTAACACATCTTATATTGACAGTCCTATGAATATATTTCAGAACAATGTTTGCTTCCAGTGTTGATATACTGTTTGTGGCCCGCCACAATTCCCCATTCATCCTTTGCACTATTGCTGCCAACCAGTTATTCCTCATTTTATGTTTTGCATCTGATTTCTTCTTTGTCTGCTTTTGAATTTATTGAATTATGTCTTACTGATCTCAGACCATTTCTTCAATTAATCAAGGTCATTCCAAATTCCAACCTGCGCCTGAAAGGATTTAGAAGCAGTTTCAGGTTGCTATCATCCAGATGTTTTATAAGTATACTCTCTTCTCCCTCATACAAACTATGCATGAAAACTTATAGGAATGGAAGGATGAACACTTGCTGAACCCCATCTGAACCAGCTACCCTTTCTGACAGGAAACCACTGACAGCAGTATACTGAGCATGTTGTTTTGAACAGTTTTACAGTGGATTTCTATTTTTACCTTATTAGATTGCTAATCAAAATGTTATCTGTTGTGTTCAAAGCCTTGCTAAAGTCAGATATGTAACACCACTTGGACTTTCTCACATCTACCAGGCTACTTAACTATTGAAAAAAGTAAGGAACTTGGCTTGACATGATTTGTACATCACAAAGGTACGTTCAATGTTTTTACCACCTTACTATCCTCAAGACACTATAAACTGGTTGTTAAGCAATTTGGTCTAGTGTCTTGCTGACACTAGTGAAGCTCCTTTGCCTGTGATTCCTTAGCTCTTTTTTTCCCCCTGTTTAAAGAGACATACTGTATTATGTGCATCTCCAGACCACTGGGACCTCTCCCCCTCGTCCTCCATGGGTTTTCAAAGATAACTGCTAATGCTTCAGAGATTCCTTCAGCTACTTCCGTAAGTAGCCTAGAATGAACTCCATCAGGAACTGCCAACTTGAATATATCCAACTTATCTAAACACAGTTTAACTCATTCCCCTCCTGTTCTGAATTGCCTTTTATCCTTTGCTAAAATCCTACAGCCTTCTCTGTGTCTGTCTGCACTCATTGTGATGACTAAAGCCAAGTTAAAATCCATATAATAGTAACTCAAATGTGTGTCTTTCAAATTTTAAATTTAAGCCTTAAAATATTCAATAATTCCAAGCAGAATAATTAACTCTCCTGTCCTGCATCTACAACAATATTTTCTAAGCAAATACATTTCAAAATAGTTTAAAAGGTTTTTCCTGTTTTCTTCCTAAGTATCTCTGTTTATAACTTCCAAGTATTGACAGATATGGAGATTTCCATGGTTACATATTCTCATTTACATAGTGATATATCATATACTTAATATTAATATAGCATGTCCACCATTCAACAGCATTTCTACAAACAAATCACAAAAGAAACAGTATACTGTCACTGGTTTTTAATTTTTTGAACTATGTACTAGTTAATGAGTTCTAATTTTAATTCTGAGATATTCTATACTGTAGATTTATCTTGCTAAAGCACAATGTCATAAAATACAATACCTTTTCAACTATTTTGCCAAATCAGTGGGTATAGTGATTTTCCCCCCTGCATTGTAGCACCTCTCTGTAGCAAACAGTACACATTAACAGCCTTCCTTTAGCTATCTTTTATTTTTTCAAAATAGAACTGCACTTCAGAACTTTTCATTTTGAATTGTTAAAGCAGTACTTTGGCAGATAAGGCATCTAATTTAGATTAAACATTAAAAAATGCTAAGGGCAAAATTCAATTTGTACACACATTACCTATTTTGGTCCAGATATATAATAGAGAAAAGTGTTTGTCTCAGAATATGATTTCTCATTTTAACAACATTTTTTTTTGATAGTTTGAGCAACCATACAAGCCCTTTTCAAATTAATGCAGGAATTAATGCATTTCAATCATATTTACCTTTGGTTTGCAAACTATTTACAAGCATGAGGTCCCAGGGCCTAACTCTATGATTAGAATTCTGAACAAATAAAAACCCTCTGGAATTGCTTTAGTGCTCTAACTAAGTGTAATATGCCATTAACCTGAAAAATACGTATGAACATTTCTTCCTTTCTGCACTTAATTTCAACTTTTATTTGCCAAACTATAAAACCTATGGCAAAGCAAAAGAATTTATATGAAGACTTCAGTTGCTCAAGTGTTCCAAATTTTTCTTTCTACCAATGGAAAAAAAACACTGAAGGTGTTTGCACACTGAGGCGATAAATAACAGCTATAAGCCACGTGGAATTTTATGCGTTCTTTCCCCTCCTTTTGCTGATCAGCAAAAGGACAGAAATGGATAGAGAGAATGAGAACTAATATGAAAAAAGTCTTACACATTTATACAGGTTATGTGAATTTAAATAAAATATATTGTGTATTTTTTCATATTTCTTGTTGTCAGGGCATAGTGATTGGCTGAATGTATACACCTGAATCTGAATTTACCTCTAACTTTATTTGAGGAATGGAATGAACTGGCCGAAACTTCTGTAAGGGAGAAACTTGCCTGTCTACCTCTTCTCCAGAGAGTCAGCTGTGGTTTCTCTTTTGCTTTCTCTCTCTCTCCCCGAGTTTGCATGAATGATTTCTCAGCCAACCTTCTGCTGATTTCTAATGTCACAGGCGATAGAGTGATCACCTGGGACCTGCGGTCACAATGCAGCGTCAGCATTTTAGTGCAAGCCTCCAGTGTGCTGAGCCAGCAGGACCCAGCTGTCCCTTATCACTGCAATGTCTGTTTGCCTTCAGCTAACATGCTGTGCATCCAGATGTGTCAAAATGTCTCTCAGAGCAAATTCTGTACAAGCATCTTTCAAGAGTGTTTAATATTTTATTTATCAAAATGCTGTTTTAGAAATCATTTACCATCATGCAGGACTCAGAAGCAGTAGTGGAGGGATGCATCCATCTATCTGCTGCCACTCCACAAATGAAAAAGCCAGCATGAAGATGCCAAAATGGCATCGATACTCTCATTCTGTGGCAGATGGACTATAACTTACCTGCAGCATGTATGCTGATGATCTGCAAGGACTTGGAGAGCTACAAAATTCTCCTCTTTTTTCTGCTGCTTCCAGCAGCAAACTTGCAGTAGAAGAAATTTGAAATGTATTTAATAATTTCATGATACAACCTTCTCTACTGAAATTTAAGTCAATATTACTGGATAATGAATGAGAAATCCTGAAAATACAAAGAGATTATGCATTCTCCAAAAACGTGTCTTGAAGAAGGTGAGACAGATGCTAGGCACAAGAAGAGTCAAAACATATAAAGATGGCATACGTGACAAATTCCGTATCGAATTTATGATTCCACACAAATTTACTGAAAAGACCTTAAGCAAGGGAGATTACTGAAGGGAGGGGAGAGTTAATTTTCTTTGGCAATTACAGTGCACTAAGTAAAAGTGAAGTGTCAAATCAGAATTTGCTTCACCTTCTGTTTAATTCTGAAGCTTTCCAATCACTATTGCTGTGCTGGGCAGTAACAAATGGAATATGAAACGTGACCTGGAAACATCCCACATACTCCTAGTATATCCACCTTCTTTGTACTGTTAATGAAATCTTTTAAGCCACTGCACATATAAATAAGTTTGATTCTGCCTTTTGGTTATTTAAGAATAGAAGAAACATAAGGTACTCAGTCAGCACTTTGAACATAACAAGCAAATATTACTTAAACTGTGTAATTTCCCACAGGCTCTGATCAAAATTGCTTTAAAAAAAAAATCAGTTACTCTATCAGATAACAATTTGAAAACAGGAGTGTTTCATAGTGAGGGATAAATGTATATCCCCACCTACTGTATATACACTGAAGCAGTTATTCTGCCATCTGGAGGATTTTTCTGATGTTCCAGAAGAGCTCAATCCAAACACTGTCCACTCTGGACAGTGTTTTGTATAGTATATATTAATATATATTCCAAAGGAGGCACATAAATCATCAGGAATTAAGTCTAGGGGGTGCATTTGGAAGGCCAGAGACATTCTACTTCAAGCTGTCCAAAAGAAATAGCTAGGAAAATCTATTTTTGTGTACTGACCCTCTCAAAAAAAAACCCAGCAGGTTTACTCCTTCAACATTTTTTTTTTTCCTTTTTTTGTTTTTAAGGCACTCTCATTTAGTGTACAGACCACTGGCCTGGAGGTCCAGTGGCATCCTGGATGGATGCCATTCCTAGTACTTTCGTTGTCCTGGTGGACAAGTATTTGCATGTTTCCTTCCTTTGCTTTGTCCGTCTTTTATATTTAACCATGTAAACTCTTCAGGGCAGGAACTGCCTCTTCTACATATACATACAATTAGAGCTTCTAGCACAATTAGATGGTATCGCCAGCTGAGGTCTCTCAGTGCTACCACTGCAAATAACAGTAAACACCACGAAGTCGGAAATTGCTAGATGGCACTGTGTCACTCAGTTTCAGCAGTGTTTTTCTTTAAGATACAGCTAATTTTCAGTCTCCGAAGAAAGACTTCACTATCAACACAACACATTGGTTTCATACAAACAGCAAGAGAGCTTGCTTTCTCAACTTCTGTATCTAACATAGATTTTGATGTAGTTTTTCTTGAGTTACTGATACTTGGGCTGAAGGAGAAGATTATATACTCACCATCTGTAGATATCTTTATTCAAGATAAGGATGACTGACTGGTGGGTAATGAAGTCACTTTCAGAAAGTATGCTACAGTCTAGATCATAACTTTTTTCCTCCCTTAGCAAACCAACTGGCAAGGCTCCAAATGTTGCGACTGTTCAGCAAATAAGCCACTATATGAACAGAGTGGTATTATTTCTTATTCTTCCTCAATTAAAATTATAGACTAATTCCACAAGTGGAGCAATTAATTGAAAGATAAATCATAGGAAAAATACTTTAAAAGAATGCTGCAGATACTAGCTAATTTTTCTTTCAGCTAACTGCAGTGTGTGGTAGGACTCTTCTGACATGGTATTTTGAAATCTCCTCTGAAATAACCATATAATGTAAAAAGTGGTTCCCAAAAATCAAATAAGGAGTTCAGAAGCCCTGTCTCCTACATTTTACATTTAAAAATAAGCATGCTGAAAGAAAGGCATATATTTTTAGAAAATGTTAAAAATGTTTACCTAACATATATAACCTAACATGTTTTATATGACACGAATGTACATTATGCTTTCTATACAAGATTGGAAAGCATAATACTTCGTGCTAGACCATCATTGCAGGAGTAGAAAATACATCTCTAAAAACCTCTATTCTTTTGTGTGAACACAGAACAGTGGGGAGGTGTCTGCAAACTGAAATAGGGCTTCAACTCAAGAGATTAAAATAATGAGAAAAAAAAAAGAGACACCAGTAAAACATTCTGCTTGATCTCTTCTAACTCAGAGACATATTTTGAACATACTGAAAGAAAATTACCATTATTAGCACAACATGTTTCCCACATGCCTGTCGAATTGTGACCTTATTGCCAGGTCATTCTTACAGATACTGATCAAATTCTCTTGTAAGACTCATTGAGTTCTCCTGAAATTTATGGAAGTTTATTTTGGCCCTTTGCATTTTGATATCTTTGAAATTGATTTTTACACTAAATATTCAAGTATCTGGTTCCACGATACCCACAGAAAGTCACTGACAGCCAGAGGGAATTTGGCATAGGCCAGTAGATGTGGTCGTATTAAACTATCTGCAGACAATTACAGTAAAAACCAAAATACAAAATTGGCAGTGTTATGTCAAACTGCTAATCCTGGAAGCTGGTCTTGGGCATTAAATGTATAAATAAGTGGACAGGTCCTTTTTATTTCAGAGATGTCAAGTAAGCCTTATTTATTTCTACAAAGGTATCTAGAGATCATAACTGTGATTAAATTAAGACACAACATCACTTTTATAATTTGCCTTAAAAGTCCAAACAAAATGAAAAATCTCAATCGGACTCTAAAGACTGTGAAATAATTTTCGTAACTGAACTCCCTGCTATTTATTCTTTTATACAAAGACCATAAAGAGACATCCTATGACTTAACATTCAATTAAGAGTTTACACTTCTGAAATCACTCTGAAATACAAACTGCGAGACATTAATGGGACACAGGATATTTACTCTGCTAGTGGAATCACCTTGTCTCTAAATGTTAAAGGAAACATGTACTATTATTCCCTGTGACTCCACCCTTCCCTGTGGGAATAATAAAAGGAAAGCAAAAAAGTCACCTTTCTACTTTCACTGGATTTGTTTACTTTTCCTTACCAGGATTCATTTGGGCAGGCTGGTAGCAACAATTTCACCATCCTAAGAGCCATTCCTGGTGAAGAAATGTTTTGACATGCAGCTTTCTTGATATGGAAAGTCTTGCAAGTACATCATAGACTGAAACACAGCCC
>VZTL01076725.1:0-28552 GCA_013400535.1 Scopus umbretta | reverse complement strand
GCCAGGGGGCAGCGACCACTGCTGGGCATTGGTGAGTGGGAGGTGAGCAATTGCATTGTGCATCACTTGTTTTGTATATTATTATTATTATTTTCCCTTCATTTTCAGTCCTATTAGACTGTCTTTATCTCAACCCACAAATTTTACTTTTTTTTTTTCTTCCTCCAATTCTCTCCCCCATCCCACTGGAAAAGGGGAGTGTGGGCAAGCAGCTGTGTGGTATTTAGCTGCCTGCCACTTTAAACCTAAACCACAATATATATTTATAGTGCTTATCTGGGATTCAGTTAGATTGTAGAATCTTCAGAATGAAAAGCAGGGTGTAGAAAATGTGTATTTTTCTCTCTCTTGGTACAACCTGGCATAGCCTAATTTATGATAGCTGGAGATAAATTCAGAACATTCAAGCCTTTTCATATATGTCTGTAATGTTAGCTCACAGTCTGTTTGTTACTATTCACTCACAGTGGACACAATTTTGATTTAGTTTTAGTCTTCCTCTTCTCAGCTTTTGCAGAATGCTGATGTGTGCATTTGCTTACAAATACCATCTTGAGATTTCCAAACTTCTCTTCTACACAACATTTTTGTAAAGATTCCAATGAATTCTTTTTTTAAATCTTCATAATTGTTAATCATGTTGAATATCAGACTTAAATTCTTCATTGGATTTGGAAATGTATTTGTAGTGTGTTAGTATTTGAACGAACAATGTTTATATTTTATATTTGTATACATTTTATAAACCCACATATATCAGTTCTGAAACAAAGTTTAGGATTTGCTGACCAAATATACCCATGACCTGGAAATCTATAATGTATCTTCTCCAGTTTCTTGACAGATGCTGTAGAAGCAACAAATACATGTATTTCTCAGTAACATCATTGATATGTCTATCACGGACTCATGTCATAATGATTGGACTGGGCTTCTTCCTGAGTTTGTAGAATTTCCAAGAAAAGTGAAAGTTTTGCAGTTTACACTGCAAAAATCTTTTTTTCTTTTGAGTACAGAACAAAAGCATGCTTTTAAATACCAGAATTTCCCACAGAAGAAAAGTAATATTCCTTATCCAGTTCAAGGAAATATTAGAATTATTTAAAGAAAAGCATTTCAGTCATTTCTGTCTCTATACTTGTATGATGCTCTTTGTGGAATAAAATCAAAGGGTAAAAAGACGTTATATGTTATAACTGTAATGCTGTAGTACCTTCCAAGAGTATTTATGATTCTGCTAAGGGAATATGCATCTGAAATGTTACAAAATGTGATTTGAAAACTCAATTGCCTACTTCTCATGCTGTATTTATTCAGTTACTTTTACAACTTTGCCTGAGAGAATGTTTTTATTTACTTTTACAATTTGATGGTTTAGTTTACACTAAATACATTGACTATGATCCATGGTCAGCCCTTCATGGTGTTAAATATTTCATGTTTTTCCTTAGAGCAATTATTAGTTTCCCAATAATCAATGCTTTTAAATATCTGTCTTCACTGTAAGACTTAAGAACTTTACAGCATGACCTTCTTGTTCCCTGAATGTCTTACAAATCTGCAGGTCAATCAGCTCATGTTGATAACGTCCTCTGTTCCCTTTGACTTTTGTAGAAATTAGGAATACTCAAAAGCTCAGGCAACATAGAACACTGCAAGATCCAGTCCAGCTTTTCACTGCTTATGAGATATATAAACCCTTCAGTACACCATCTTGATAGGTCCTAACATCATCTGATTCTGTTCTGGTGATAAAATATAGGACAGAAAAAATAACAGAAAGAAGGTAAGTGTAATGAATAGGGAATTCTGGTTCTCAAGGAACTTCACATGGTAGCATACATGTGCATGGTGCAACCCTAGTTTTCCACTCTGATTCCTGTAATGTTTCCATTTAGATTTAGGAGCTGTATTGATATAAAAATAGAAAATGTAAATCCTTCTTACAGTATACTTTGAAAGTGAATGCTTTTCCTTTTTTTTTTTTTTTTTCCCCCCTACTTTAAATACAGATAGGTACTTTTTGAGGCCTCCAGCACTACCTGAAAGTTGCACACTAAAAACATTTTGGGTGCAAATATAAATTATTTTAAATTACTTGCATAAAAACATTCAACTCTCTGCACCTCTCTTCCTTTTTCCTCCAAGCAGATCAAGGTCTGCTCTCATTAACTGAACTAGCTCTAAGTGTGTCTATATTTTATCTTGGCAAGGGTGCATACCTTCAAACCCCACTGTCCATATAGTTTGGTTGCAAGTATTTCTTGGGACCCACGTTTCCATTAGTAGAACCCTCCACTCAGAGGGCTGGATCTACAAAGGGATGACGAATATTACTTAGGCAGATATTTACCTGATAATTACATCACTTCTTTAAACCCCACAGACTTAAATTTTCTTTTGGTAAAGATTTTTGAATGCTTTAAGCTATTTCTGATTATCATGTTCACAGCCATCAAAGTCCTGATGTACATAGTTCATGCATATTTTCCCGATGATTCCCTTTCTGCTAAGCCCAGCCAGTAAAGTCACTCAACACATATGTTTCAAAAAGGCACCCTCTCCTGATTTAAATGACAGACCACCTACTAAGTTTCTAGGTCTGTTGTTTTAAAAAATACAATACTTTTCGTCTATGTTTACCATTTTTTTACCATCAAAAAACTCTTTATATGGTCATTTACACAGCATTATCAGGTCAGTCACTCTATTTGAAAGCTAAATATATTGCGTTTATAAATTTAAATTACATTTTTAAAAATTTAAAGTATTCTTGCATTTCTTTCTGAATTTTTTTTTTCAAACTTTAGCCACCTCTTTTCAGTATGGACCCTAACACTGGCACAACATGTTGTTACTGGTCTCAGAAATCATGTCTGTAGAATAGTAATATTCTTCTAAATTTATTGGCTATTCCTCTCTTTGTATTATTTCTGTTTAGTCTTTAGAAAAAAAAGAAGAAAAGGTGTCATTATGGCACAAATAATAAAATTACACTCTTTGATTATTTTTGAACTTGTTGATGTATTTTGAAGAATGGGACATACTCCTACCAATTCAGCATAAATAATTATGCTGTTGTGGTAGTGTAATACAACATATATATTCATATAATATTCTAAGAAACTATCTGCATTTAAATATTTAAAACTCTGAATTACTCCATACCACATATTTTCCTTCTAAAAAGGATGTGACATAAATGACCATCATTTGCTATATCAGTTGTGAAATAGGGTATACTGTTGCTTGTGTGTGAAAAATCACACCTATAGCTAAAAGTTCGTTGCAGATTTATTCTCAAATTTTCACTTAATATATTCATCAATAAGTTGAGACAATATTTCAGAGTGGGCAATCCATACAACAGGATCTGAGGTCTAGCTGAGAAACTGACAGTGAGTTCTGAAGTGCATTATTGTAATGTGTTGACTTTCTTGTCTTTGCTGTAGTTGCAGTTTTCCAGCTGCACTCCATGTAAATTGATCAATTTCATAGAAGATATTGTAAAAATACCCATTCCAATGTTTGGACTGCTGGCCAAGCGATTCTTTCCCATTCAGCATCACTAGCGCAATGTTCTTTCTCTTATGAATTTCTATTTTTTTATGAGTCTTTGAAGGAAACTTGCCTAGACAATGCAATGTGGGGCTGCTCAAACAAGTCTAATAACTCTAGGTGTTTTGATTTGATCAGAGCTGCTGGTGTAAATACAAAAGAAGTTGTCACAGTCTCCTCGGCACAGTGCCCCGTCAGCTACAGTATTTGGTTTTGTTGTGTAGGCAGAAAAAACTATGGGGAAAAGAAAACTGAGTTTCCAAGATATTAGATGCTTCTTTCGCTCATCAGACAAAAAAGATTTGAACAAAAGCATCCCTGTATGCAGTACCCACTTGCCCAACAAAAAAACAAGCATGTGAAAATATAATAGAAAGGTGTAATCAACAGGTTTGTATCCTTCCTATAAATGCATATGATTGCTACATGATTATCTTCAAATACAGATGCTTAAAAATGTAATTAGGATTGAGAAGTGAAAATAATATAGAAGAATAAAATCCTGCAAACCTGCAGACAAACTGCTTGCCAGTTTTAAGTACCCCCGATGAAAAGAATAACATACAATACAAACTGATGAAGGGAGGACACAAGAAACACCCTGCAAAGTAGTATTTCATTCTGTTAGGCACTGACTGCAGACATAACCTCTAATCAAACACTTTGGAGAAGTGCCAGGAAAAGGGTGAGAGAAAGCAGAAAAAAATCTCTGCAGAAGACTGTATGGCTAAAATCACCACTAAATGAATTCTGACAGAACTAATTGAAAGTAGGTTCATGCTATGTACCTCCCTCATTTTTGTAAAATTCACTGGTTTAGTTTAAAGATAGTTCACGTAAACACACAGAAATGGCTTAGTGGTTGATACCAAGGGCTATCTAATCCAGTGACCTACCTCAGTGGTGGCCAGAGTGGAGGCACAGGGGAGCATAGGAGCAGGGCAAGCACAGAGGTCATTTCCTCCAAATATCCTTCTAGTCTCCAGCTAAGGTGCCTTTGTCTATTCTTTTTTTACTCTGGTTTAAAGGCTAAAAGATGAAATACCTAGGT
The DNA here is from genome assembly GCA_013400535.1 of Scopus umbretta. Taxonomy (NCBI): domain Eukaryota; kingdom Metazoa; phylum Chordata; class Aves; order Pelecaniformes; family Scopidae; genus Scopus; species Scopus umbretta. Next base: position 23,943 of record VZTL01076725.1, on the reverse strand, counting down.
CTTATTTGTTGCTCTTCAGGGCAATGAAGGCAAAAGCTTTCTGCCACACTGAGCACAGTTTTTGTCCCTAGCATAAAATTTTGAAGACAGAGAAAAAGAAACAATGGTTCAAGTAGTAATAAAAAAGAAGAGTAGTCAGGAGGCCACTCAGAGACCAAGTAGGACAGCAAAGGTGTTAGAAGCAGGTATAGATAAGAGAACTAGTAACACAGCTGGAAAAAGCCCAGCAGTTAATATGAAAAGAAATCCTCTCACTAAGGCAAGACATTGAAGGAATTCAGTGTGCAACATTGTGACCTGTGTGGATCGTATATTGGAGGAGAAGAAAAGCACATCCTTTCCAATACTCACCAGAGAATGATCACCATATTAGCTTCTGCACAATTAGATCCTTTGCACAATCCTGAAAAACACAGAATCCTTTGTCTGTTGCCAAACTGTGATAACATATTATACAACAATGTTCTAATGGTTTACTAATTTCAAATTAAATGTTTGGTTTGTGTATTGGATATGTGTGGCAAGGTCTTGGTAGCTGGTGGGCTAGAGGGGTGGCTTCTGTGAGAAGTTGCTAGAAGCTTCCCCCGTGTCTGACAGAGTCAATGCCAGCCAGCTCCAAGACTGACCCACTGCTGGCCAAGGCTGAGCCCATTAGTGATGATGGTAGCACCTTTGGGATAACATATTTAAGAAGGGGGGGGAAAAAACCTGCGCAACACCAGCAGCAGTCAGAAGAGAAGAGTGAGAATGTGTGAAACAACTCTGCAGACACCAAGGTCAGTGAAGAAGGAGGGGGAGGAGGTGCTCCAGGCACCAGAGCAGAGATTCCCCTGCAGCCCATGGTGAAGACCATGGTGAGGCAGGCTGTCCCCCTGCAGCCCATGGAGGTCCACAGTGGAGCAGATATCCACCTGCAACCCATGGAGGACCCCATGCCAGAGAAGGTGAATGCCCAAAGGAGGCTGTGGGAAGCCTGTGCCAGAGCAGGCTCCTGGCAGGACCTGTGGACCCATGGAGAGAGGAGCCCCTGATGGAACAGGTTTACTGGCAGGACTTGTGACCCCAGGGGGGACCCACGCTGGGAAGGACTGCACCCTGTGGAAAGGACTCACACTGGAGCAGTTTGTGAAGGACTGTCTCCCATGGGAGGGACTCCATGCTCAAGCAGGAGAAGAATGTGAGGAATCCTCCCCCTGAGGAGGAAGGAGCAGCAGACACGTGTGATGAACTGACTGCAACTTCCATACCCTGTGCCACTTTGGGGGAGGAGGTAGAGTATTTGGGAGTGAAGATGAGCCTGGGAAGAAGAGAGGGCTCAGGGAAGGTGTTTTAAAATTTAGTTTTTATTTCCTATTATCCTGCTCTGATTTTGTTTGGTAATAAATTAGTTTTTCCCAAGCCAAGTCTGTTTTGCCAGTGATGGTAATTGCTGAGTGATCTCCCTTTCTTTTTATCTCTATCCATGAGCCTTTCATTATATTTTCCCTCCTCTGTCCATCTGAGGAGGAATGATAGAATGGCTTTGGTGGGCACCTGGCATCCAGCCAGGATCATCCCACCACTGTTCGTCAGTAAGATTCACTTAAAAGTAATAAATGCAAAAAGGTCAGATGTATGGGGAGGGAGAACGATGTGGTGGTTGTCATGAGGGGTTGGCAAGAAAGCAAAACACATTTTATTTAGTTAGTTAGCAGTCAGTAAGAAAGCCTGGCACTATTCATTTGAACTTGTGATGATTTCAAAGGCAGAACTCATACCTCTACCATTTTGGAGTCTGAAACTCCAAACAATTTTTTTAATCATTCTTTTAATTTATTATCTCCAGAACAGCTCTTAATTTAGAATTTCTTTTAAAGGAAAATGAACAAAAATGTCAGGATCTGGTTAGGAGCCCAGATAGTAGAATATGGAAAGCTTCCCTCTTATTTTAATGAGCTTCAGATCATTCCTTTTCTGTACGAACACTTTCCATCCAAATATTTTAAAATATTTTAAAAAATATTATATACCTGTGGCAATTGTAAAATGAAACTACATCCAAGGTAAAACACAGTAAAAGCTAAGTGGGAAGCCTGCACACAGCAGCGTGTTGCCTAACTACATGGAAAAGAAAAATTATTTCTAGGTAACTGAAAAATCGTGCAAATTTTATTCCTTCTCTCTGTGCAACAAAGAAACAGTAATAGGAAGCAAAGTTTTCATTCTCCATGTTTCTCAGAATGACAATAAAAAACCACAAAGAGAGTGAGCTTCTTGGAAATAAAAGTGTCTCCTTCAGGAGAAGAATTTATTGAATCAACAGTGTGTGAATCTGAGCTTCCAGGAATCTGGAGTGGCTAGATCTAATGATTATATCACAAGCCATCCCTTTTCTAAGTCGGCAAATGTTATTTTAAAATACTGAGACATTTCTGTAGTTAGGCAGTGTTAGGCAGAAGCAATGCCTCCTTTTAAGTAGTTAAACAGAAAAAACGTAAAATTACTGGTTCTGTATAGATGTAAAGATATACAGTTGCACAAACTGAGACTTATAAACTAAAAACCAGCAAGCTTCCAAAGGCAGAGTGCAGAGTAGATGCAGAGTTTTCTGACATGTGTCTCTGCTTTAAACCACCACAATGCTTAATATATTTTGGAAAGCTAGAGCTAGTTAATACTTATTCCATGTTTCAAATTTAAAGCATATAAATAATTCTTAATAAGGCTTTAATTTACCAGTGTCAAGGAAACAAATGCACATTGTTTCTACCATCATAGTATCTTAGTAGACTGCAGCAACTGTACTTACCTCCACCACCACCACATACACAAAAAGGTAGATTTGCAGTAAAAGAGGCAATACACATGTATTTTGATAAATTATGCTGTTACAAACAGCAAAAGAACTAAAAGCCAACTAAAGCTAGAAAACATGAAAATTCTCATTTTTTTGTGGTACGTTATTTCCAAATACCCCATACATTTAAAAAAAAAAAAAAAAAGGAAATTTTAAAATGGGAGAAATATTTTAAGTCAGTGAAAGATTTTATTAAAAATGTTTTGAACTTTTATTACCTTGTCTCTCTTCCTCCCCCAAGGTAGACCCAAAATGAAATTTATATGGTTATTTTTCTTCTAGCAAACTGAAGAATGTGTTATTTACATTGATCAAGATCCAGTCTTATAATCTCAGCTACTTTATTGGCTGAATGGGAAAAGGAATTCAGAAACAGAACAAAGTTTTTAGCTGCAAAGCTGCTTCATATAGCAGTGAAAAATACAGTGTTAAAACAGTCCATTTCCCTTATTTTTCACACATTCAACAACAGCTGATTTCATAGTTCCTTGATTTTCAAATATATCACAAGAAAACTTTGCAAATCTGTTTGCATGATCTTGAATTATGTTGTCATGCTGAGCATTGCATGATGCTGAGTTATGCTTGCCAGTGCTGCAGCAGCAGGGTATGGTTCCCTGGATGAAAAGAGATTGGGAGTCAGAAGGCCAAGACTTTATTCCTTTCATTGAATTCCCTGAACTGAAAGTAGAAAACAGAAGGCTGTGATGCCCTCACTCTTCCACAGAACTTTTAATGTAACTTTGACCTAGTGGCTGGTCATACATAAAACCAAAAGCAGAATGAATTAAAAATAATTTTGGAATTTCCATTAGTAAATCTAGTTTGTTTAAGATTGTATGTTCTGTTTAGGAAACTATTTTCAAACTTTTTATTCCCATCGATTTCCAGTAGGCAAACTAGTCAGGGCAACTTGAAAACATAACAATAACCTCAGTAAGGTTTCTACTTTAAATAAAAACACATTTTTTTTTTAAATCATAGAATCATAGAACGCATTGGGTTGGAAGGGACCTTTAGAGGTCATCTAGCCCAATCCCCCTGCAGCAAGCAGGGACATCTTCAGCTAGGTCATGTTGTTCAGAGACTTGTCCAACCTGACCTTGAAAGTTTCTAGGGATGGGGCCTCCACTACTTTTCCAGGCAACCCATTCCAATATTTTACCACCTGAATACAATTGTATTATATTTTGAAATTTTAGGCAGTCAAATAGTGTCTGAAACTGTTCAATTTGCTTTTTATTGCCCAAGTTGCTATGTTATTTTCTGTTTTTTTTCCTCAAATTTTGCTATTCTTAATTGCTTATTGCCTAGATTGCCCTTTGAGAAATTCTTCAAGTGGCATGTAATTATAATACAGTATAAAAACCCCTGCATAATCACATATGTAAAGAGACTCATCCAAAATAAAAGAGCAGGAGTAATGGAACAGAAATCTGTCTGAAGTTTCTGTGTTCCAGCGTATTATTGTATACCTTAGGAACCGTTACAACCAATGCATGCAAAACTAAATTTGACATCTAAGCCAGTGTTTGGATTTTGTGTTCAAAGCTACATAGTTTAATGCTAAAGGGCATGTTTTTCGTAAACATTGCATATATAATAGGCTGTCCTAAGCATTACACCTAAAAGTTCCCAAGTGTGTCTGAGGATGAGTTCTTTTCTTTTGGATAATTTTAATAATGTAAAGCCTCAGGAAAGAAATTCGGCATCAAAAAGGGGGGTTAGTTGTTCATTTTTGTGTATTTGAATTGAGGATGCCCATTAAAAATAAAAATTAACAAACAGCTATGTCATTTCATACAAAACAAGAAAGTTAAACATATCGGGATCAGTTATAGTATCCCCTATTGTGCTAAAAGTAGGCAGCATCTGTTTTAAAGCATTTGAAAGTGGGATCTTTGCTTTTTAAAAATGAAATGTGAAAGAATTAAATACTCCTGATACCTACTAAAGATACATGGAAGGCAGTCCGGGAAGGTGCTGTTAATATCTGCTGCTTCCCTTTAGTTTGAAAGTTAATCAAGAACACCTTCAAACCACATATTTATTTAACAGAATTTCATATTTCTTGGTTTATCCTCAATAAGCATGTAGGTCTTCACATACGGCTGATTTATGGAGACTGTTTCACAGAAGGAATTGTCACTCGTTTCTGTTTAAATTGGGGTCTGGAAGGCTATGTGTAACAGCATTCCTGATAATTGGTTCTATTATGAAGCACTGTCATGGCAAATTTTCCAAGCACAAAACAGTCTGCTTAACACTACCTCCCAGGAAAAAGAAAACAACACTATCCTGCTTCAGCAGCACAAATTTAAATTCTAATTGCATAGAGTAAATGCAATTATACCTCACATAATGCAGGTGCCAAACCTAAAATTTGGAGTATGTATTTTGAACAATACAGAGTTGCCACAGAGCTTAAAACAAAGACATGAAACACTACAGTTTCAACTCTTATCTAAATGTAAAAGAAGAAAAGAATCCATCTGTCTTTTCAAAGTGTACTACACTGCTACATGGTTCTTTTTAACTCACTCTCTAGCAGACCTTTGCTACTTCATTAAAAAATTTTTCAACATGTCATATATATTTGTGGTGTAGCAATCCATAGTTTATTCATGTTGAGTGGCTAACCTTTCTCAAAGCAATTTAGCAATGTTTCTCCTTCCTTCCTTTTGTAAAATCTCATCTGAATGGCTCTGAAGCAGAACTGGGCAAGAATTGACCTAAACATAAATCTTTTTAAAGATTAAAAAAGGAAAACTTGGGGATTTATTTATTTGTCTTGGTTCTGGTACATCAGCTTTGCTTTGATTCTAATTTTCATGCCTTTTTCTGTCATCCAGGTCCAGCCAACACTAGAAAAAAATAATGCATTGTAGAATTGTTTTCATAATATTTCAAGGGAGAATGAAACCAAGAAGTTTCCCAAAGACTACCACATAACATGGTCCTACGACATAACCAGCTTCATTTATAGTTGCCTTCACACATATTGAGATTTTCCACTGAACTGTCAACCAAAACATCCATCATTATTTAGGACATAACTCCACTGAGGAATGCTTGATAGTTTGGATGGATATGAAAAGTCAGCTAAAAAAATTCTAAATTAAGTAAAAAGAAATTCAAACTTTAGGTACAAAAAGCAATATTTCAATTTGCATAATTTATTTGGATAAATTACATATTGCTTTTTAACATTTCATCACTATATTTCCTTACTGCAGACAACTTCTTATCTTATTCAGTCAAAAACCATAAAGTCTCAGAAGAATCCTTGCTTACAAAATTGTACACCAAATATCCTTCATTAGCTTCATATATTAGTGGTCATTCAGATAAATAATGAAAAATCCTCACATCTGTTTTTTAACTACTGTCTATAGTCACAAATGTGTATACCGACTTAACATATGTTTTTTTCACAGAAAAATTCCTGGTTTTTTTACTTTTGTCTTGCAGATGAAACAGCAGTGATTTAAAATGTAGATCTGAGAGTAATAAAAGGAGCCTACAGAAGTACGTAGGCAAAGCATAATGCACTGCAGAACAATAACAATTTTTTCCCTTTGGGGATTCCCAACTACATTTTTTACTCTGGGGTAAGTTTAACAATAGATACACCTTACTTTCTCAGACAAATACGAAGAGATTATCTGCCTCACACTCAGAACTTTTATTGGACAAAACCAGGGGACAACAGAGGCTCATTTGACCACTGCATCATCCACAGTGTTGTTGAAAATGAAATGCTTAGCAAAAAATAAATACATTCACAAAATTTTTAAACTAAGCCTTGAAGTCTGAAGACAGTTCAGATAAGCCACTCTTTAGGCTCAATAAAACTATGACATAAATAATTTAATACAGGAATAAACAGCTACACAACCTACTCCATTGAAGTACTGCTGCAGTCAAAGATAGGATATGCATATTTCCAAGTCCACTTACTTTGTAAAACCAGGAGTACCATTATGTGATCATCATTTTTTCTTTTCTCTGTCATTTGAGAAAAATCTTTTATGTTTGCAGGCTTTTATTTCTTAAGGATTCTTATTCACGAGCTATACACAAAGCTCTCAGACAACAGTTTAACTAGCATTTCATTCATTTTTTGCAATAGCAGCAGCTTTTCTTGCAGTTGAGCCCAAATAATTTCAACTTCCTCAAATTGGACAATTCTACCACTTTGCTATACAGGCTGGTTTTAATCTTATCCACTATTCACTGGACTCCATATTTTTACTTATATCACAGCATTGTCAAGCACAAGTGTAACAGGCTGGCTAGGCTGCTTCCCCATCCTTTCCAGGTGGATCAAAATCTCCTGACTAACCCATCTGGTTTCTGCTTAACCATTACCAATTTCAAAAGAGTACACAGCCTTCAGCAATGCTAAAACCTCTGCGTTACTGCTCATTGCCTTTCCCACTCATCTATAATACCTCTCCCTTGACCTATAGAATTAACTACTCTTCTCACTTCAGAGTCCCAAACACCTCCCTCACAAGATCCCTAACAAAAACACACACCCCTCAGGCCTAGTCAGAGGCTTAAATTAATTATGCTAATCAGACTACCCTGGCTAACCCAATTAAGTTTAATTAGCTGATGCCTTTCTTCCTAAAACACCTTGCCTTAGGGACATTTTACCTCTGGTTTTAAGCTAGCTGGAGAAGTCAATCTCCTCCTGCAAACTTGCCCCTTAGCTACAGACTTTCAGCAGGGAGAAACTCACAGCAATAAGCCTCTCGAAAGCCTTAACAAAGCTTCTTGTTTCCTGAATACTTAAAACTGGACTACAGTCACACTGGAATTTGAGCTGTGATCAAAAGAAGCTTATTTAGCAAGTCCAGTTTCTATATTAAGACAGGAATGCTTTTAATAAGCACCCTTTCTTGGTTTTCTCTGTCATTTGAGAGACGTAGCGCTCTGGTCATACTCAGGAACACCTCTGTCTTGAGATAGCTGGGCCATTGACCAGCTACTTCCTACCTGACACTGAAGCTGTGCATTATTCCACCTATGTCTCCCTTTGATTTCACTGCAGGAAACCTCATCCTCTTACATTTACTAGACCTGTCTATGCCCAAAATGCAGTGACGCAGCAAATCTCCTCCATGGCAGATCCTAGTTAAATTTTCTTCTGCATGAGACTGAAACTAACTTCCCTTACTCCTCTGTAGAATAGAGTTAAGCAAAAGCTTTTGAGTTTCCAGTTCTCAGAAAAACTCATTCTTCTCAAAATTTATACCAGAGCAAAGCCTAAACAAAAAATCTGAAACTTTTCTGCCAACTGGAATTCCAAATTTGTGTTACTTCAGAAATACTGAAAAATTGTATTTTCAGAAAAATGCAGGTCTCTGGAGTTCTTCAGATAGTCGATTAAAGTTAACATTATTTTCCTATTATCTGTAGACTGTTCTCTATAGTATTTCCAGTGACAAATTGGAAAAACATTTATTTCAAATCATGGGAAATTAAAAAGGAAGCTAGATGACCTCCTTCCTGAAGTGTTTTTATCTCATAAAAATGGAATTGTGAAGTCAAAGGAGGAAGAGAAATAAAATGGTGGTTTATGTTGATCAAATGACTTTTTCACCAAAATAGAAATCCCTAAAGAAGAGTTCAGAATTGCAAACTATATTCAAATTTTGAAGAGGTGGGGGGTTTTTTAAGTTTTAAAAGTTGACATTATTTTATTCTGGCTATCAAACTTTTTCTGTTCTAAATAAGGTTAATGATAACTGAAAAATTTAATTTGGTTCAGTGGAAACTTTTAGTATAACCCAAAGTCTTTTACCCAACTAAGTGAACTGTTTCCATTTTTACTCAACAAATATGGGAAAATTCTTTACTTTGACAATGATAATAAAACCTTAGTATTTTATTTATTGAGTTTATCTTCAAAGTTAATGGTATTTATTGTAATGAATGTACTCTTATTAAAAAGCAGTAAAAGAAATGTGATTTCGAACAAATGGACACTAATAAAAATAAATACTGAAGTGACCGGTATCATATGATAAATGAAGATCTACAAAGATTTGATAAGTGATATAAGAATTTTGGAACATCATTGCTCAAATATTTTATCCCATTCAAATCTCTGTATTCTAAAGAAAATGTTGAAAACCAGAAGAGATTCCTTAAAATATTCTAAGGAATAGAATGCTCTGCAATGAAGAATAATACAACTTACCTTCCTATTAAAGCATAAGTTTGCTTCAAATTGTAATCTGCTTAGCTTTTCATCAGTACAATCAAAGTAATGAGAGGGCTATGTGGACTTATTCTAAATATTTCTAAACTATGATGACTGTTTCGAGTTTTTATTTGTGATTTTGTTCATTTTTTTGTAATATGCAAAGGTACAAAATACATCTATCTCTTAGAAAATATTTCCACTGATTTTGATAAGACTTTTGACAAAATAAAGTTTGCAAGATTAGCTCCTTGATTTTACATTCCAACAACAACAATAGACTTTGCAAATATGACTTCTATACAGGCGCAGTTCTCAACAGGCTGTAAAATCCAGAATAGTTTGTAGTAGTTCACTACTTTGCAGAATGCCAACTATTCATGTTTCTCCAATTAAATACATTAATAGTATGCTCTTAAACAGAAATAGGAATCTCTGACTGAAATAAGGAAGACCCTTATAAAGCTAAATGTTACATTTCCAGTTATAACACTTGGGAAACAGTGATAGGAAAAAATGCTGGCTGTTACATGGCAGAAGAAACAAGTCAGAACTGACTTTCTTGGAGGTTTTCTTTTTTCCCTTATCACAGCTCTACACAGTGGCACCTTCTGACCTCTCATGTTGAAGATGTTCAGGCTATTCAGCTGTTAGAATAAACTTCAGCAGCAAGTATGAAATGAATTTCTTATTGAAAACATGTTGATAAAATGTTGGCAGGTAGAAGTAGTGGCACACGATGGAGAGAAAATGACTTTGAAAATACCCAATCTAATGTTCACATTTGGAATTAAACAAGTAGTTGCCTGAAGCTTCCCTTGTAATCAGGAAACTGCATATCTTGCAAATTGTGGTAGGAGATGGATTCCTCAAGCCAAATAAACAACCTGCAGTGCATATGAAGTACATATAGCATGTTTCCAAAACTGCTTATTTGGAATACAACCATTATTTTAACCATATTCTGCTGTGGGTTAGCTCCCTTAGCTATGCTAAAGTCAGGTTGTCTGTAGCTTGTATTTAGTTCTTAAAAAAATTAGTATAGGACTGAAAAATAAAAGATTGAAATGATGACATTAACATAGCAAAAGTAAAGTCACAAAATAGGTAGTATATCACTGAGTCAATAATTTGTTGTTACTTTAATTCAGGATTTAGACTGCTTAGCTCAGTACCCCATCTAGTCAAGAAACGAAATCAAGTGTATGATGCCAGTACAGAGAAATTACATGCTATATACTCATATATAATATGTTCAAATGGCAGAAGAGTTTCCCATGAAATGTGTATATTTCTCTTTCCAATAAGACTGTGTGTATCTCTGAAAATTCTTCCTGAAACCACCATTAATGTGAATCTCTTCAAAGCTTTAGAAGACTATCCTAAAGATAGTAATATAGCTTTCTAGATAATCTCTGAAGTTACTTGTACTGTATGAATCCTCTCTTTCTAATGGTTTTATGTAGGCTCCAAAGTGAGAGGATGTGGTGAATCATGCAGTAAGTCAAGGCATTATTAGAGTATGGTAGCAACTCAAAAAAGATCAGATGGTACATATTTCTCCTGAAGGCAGAGGACACTAGTGGAGAGGAATAATACAAAACAAAGGAGTAGAGTTCAGAGGAGCGGTTCCTTTTCAAGTCTTCTCACTCTTCACCTCATAGTTTCTTTTAATCCCTCATGGATGTTTCTATTTTCTGTGATTTCATATCACAGTCAAACAACAGTGATTTAGAGAATGCAATTTAGAAGGATGGTATGCTACAGCAACAAAAGACATGGCAGGGGAGCCGCAAATGGGAAGTATTGGTCTCTCTTCACTCAGTGTTGACTTCTGAAGATTTGTAGGAAGAAAGAGTAGCCCTCAAGATCTGGAAAGACCTGCAGGCATATTTTTTCAGAGACAAAAAACCTTCTCTCCCATTGACAAGCTTCCCCGAACTGGATTTATTTTCCGATGTCTTAACTTTGCAAGCAGGAGGCTGAAGTAAATTTTCAAGCTTACTGAAGACAACAAGCTGCTGTGATGTTCCAGTTTCAAAAGTTGGTATGCTACTGTTTTCATCAGTCTTTTGCCATCATTGCTAGTCAGTAGTGGGATTTTCCATGTTAGTCTATACCTTCTCTGATCTCCACTCATCTGCTATAGAGGAGGAATAGGAATTAGTCTTGGTGAATATTTCTATTTCTCTGGTGTCATGACTCAGTAAGTTCTTTATCAGTCTCTAGAACTTTTCTAGAGAAATCCTGCCTTGGTTTTAGAATATGAACAGTTAAAAATTAATATTTTGTGGTGATTTTCATGTACAGGGCAAACCAAACAGGCAATGTGGTTGCCTGTTGAGTGTTTGGATGTGAGACATAGCACAGACTAACAAAATATACCTCAGAATACTTACAAATTGCTGGGTAAACTGCTCTACATTTTGCATTGCCAAATAGAACTCTCCCCTCCCTGCTTTTTTATGATATTCCACTGAAAACAGAGTCGAATTGTTTTTTGGGGTTTTTTTTGTACTTTGAGCATTATTTCTTTGTGAAGCCTTAAGGAACATGTATACACTAGGTTTAAATGATTCTCACATACAGCAGCACCCTGTCTCTTCAACATACAATTTCACATTGTCACACATTGTCACGTCTGGTATTTTTTTAATAAATGACTGAAACATCTTTTTTTTCATTATCAATAGAAATTAAAAGTCAAGCATAGGCAGGGATTAGTTGGTTTAGCAGGTATGACAATATAACACAGCAAGTCAAAACTGTGGAGCTTTATATGTGGAATAATGTGATTATCTTAGGCTGTGTTTGCATTAGCAAGTAATTCAGTATGATAGAAATAGATCAGGAGAGCAAAATGAGGACCCTAGATCTACATTATACAGTTTATTGCTGCACCTGCTTTGCCCTTGTCCAACCAGAGGCTCTAGGCCTAAGAGACAGGCTTAGCCTGGGAAGATACTGCATGAGATCTGGACTGCTTGCCTGAGGTTTTCACGTTGCCATGAGCTGCTGTCATGACTTCATCACAATCAGATAAAATTCTGAGAGCCTTACCTATGTTCAACACTAGCACTGAGAAGAACCTAACAATCCTAATGTACCTCTCTACAGAGAGAAACAGACACTTTCAGAAAGAAATTTGTCTCATTGTGAAACAACTGCCAGAGAGGTACAGACTAGAATGTATGTCTTGCTGTATAAATTATGGAAGTTCAATCAACTAGCCTAGTTATCTAATACCTAGAAAGTCAAATTTAGGAAGCAAATGTCCAAATAGCTTCTCCTTCATTACTAAGTCATTTTTATGTTTTAATTAATGTTAAATTAGTTGTAAAATAATAGACACAATATTCATTTGAACTGGTAAACATGTTTTTTACAGAAAAATAATTTTCTTTTGAAAAAAATTACAGCATATGGAATGTTCAACCTGGTATACAAAGGGGGAGAAGGATCATAGTAATTCAAGGGGAAAAGAGAAAAGACACTAGCAAATAAATGTTCAGAAAACTGGGGAAAAAATGAAAAAGAAATTGTGTGAAATCAACATGTTTCACTCAAACTCACACACAATGTGTTTTCTTAACCTTGTAAAAATTATCTCATTTTCTTTTTTTGTTTTTAGTCTAGGCAATTAAACATACTTAACTAAATCTAAGTTTTACATTTTTCCATTTTCCTTAAATGTTAATATTGTTTAAAATTTCTGTTGCATAAGATTTCAATATCGTCTAAATATTTCCCCGACTTTTTTTCTTGACAACATTATTCATTTTACTTGACTAAATTTTCAGATAATTTAATCTCTGTAAAACTTGTCTTTATTATTTATTGGAATTTTTTTTCCCCATTTCTTTCAAAACAACTCTTGTAAAGCGTATGTACATATATGGACAGAATTTGTCTAGTTGTTATAGAGAAAATTTTATCTTCAGTCTTTTTTGGTTAAAGTAGTGCTAAAGCGGTGTTCACACTCATTCAAACCTTAAAAAAAGTCTGTACTTTGGTGAAAAAGAAAATTAATTGTATACCATACACATTTGAGATGTGTTATTTTCAATAGTAACATGTGATAAAAGCATTCATTACAGACTAGAAATAACTTATCCTGACAGTTTGCCATGGTAGAGTTCATGTTGAGTGTTGAGATGCTGACAACAAACAGAAAGAAAGCAAATACAGCTGGCTCTTTTCCAGTAGATGGCATTCATCAAAACAGTATATTTCCAAGACATATTATTTCTCCTCAATCTGCAAGTTCAAGGTAGCATTTTAACACAAGACAGAGTCAAACAGATATTTCTCTTAGTTGGTAGCACAGTTCATTTCCCACCTCTGCAATAAATCTAATCTATTTTAAGAGCACTTCTCCCTCAACTTTCAGGTCAGACTTAATTTTCAGATGTCACCACAGGTTACTAGAAATATGCAAAGATACCTGAACTTATGAGTTAAACAGCTTTTCTAAAGAAACATGCTTTTGTCAGCCAGACAAATGTTCTCTCTCATATATTTTTGCAGATTACAGCACAGTGTTTTGATAATAAGTATGGGTCAGATCTTTGGCAACTGTAAATCAGAAGAGCCTTCCAAGTCCTAGCTAGTTCTAGTCCCAGCTAAGGGAGTGATTTACACCATCTTGGGACTTTTTCAGTCTGTGTATTTTATTGCTCCCTTCTCAGGTAATATTCAAAGTAACACTTCTTGTATTTTTAATACTGTTACTGTAATGAAATCATAAACTGGAAAATTCTAGTGAATTAGACAGGCAGAAATAATCTGAAAGGTTTCAGAATAATCAAAAGTGTCTGCAAGCATTACATTTTTTTAAGGAAAATGGGAATATTCAGAATTATGGAAATGATAATGTTCTAAAGAACACCTACAGAAGCTGTGCTACCCAAAACATTTAACTGCTTGAAAAGCAGTAACTTGTTCCTACACCCACACCAGTACAGCACTCCAGCCAAGTCCACACTGTGGAGGTGGCTCTGCTTCTAAACAGGACTAGTCAAGGACTGATACCTGTATAACACCTTTAGTCTACTGCAAGTGCTGAAAGAAACACATAAACCATGGGCATGACACTGAGGGACAATTTTTGAAAATAGCTTTGAATATATTTGAGAAATGTCTGATAAATTTTAAAAATCATTTACAAGCTCAATCTTCTTTTCTCAATACTAATCTAACCAGCATATTTTGATTCCGCCTATACTGTACAATGGAGACTAAGATTGCTGCTACTGGTTACTGTCTATGTGCTGTCACTGGCTACTGTCTATGACTATTTTAGAAAGGAGACACCTCAGCTGGTGACGTTTTGTCCAAGCCAAACAAGCCTTGCTCTGAGGCACAGTCTTGCACTAATAGAGCTGTTATGCTTTTTAACCCTACTTGCTATTGGTGTTATGCAACATGGCACAGTTGTGTTTGGTGCATATATTGGCTCAGATCAGTACAAATTCATGGATCTCTGATCTCCAATCTGCTGCATGAAAAATGCTCCTGTAGGTTCATTTTGTAAAATTATTTTTCCTCATCACTCTTTGTATCTCTTTCAATTCATTTCTATTTCTTCAACTTGAATGGTGAAGGTGTTAGAAGATATTCCACAAGGAATTTGTACAGGCATATTAATCCTTCGCTTTTGTTTCTGAGAAATATTAAGCTTGATGTATCCAAGGACCATATTTACATTCTCTGAAGCTGCATTACGTTGATGGCTCCTCGTGATATAGTCGTTGTTAAAGGATTTTTCTCTTTCCAGCTGAAGACCTACAAGCATATAGCAAGCATTCACTTTAAGCCTGAAGCTGCGATTCATGGGGATCTAGTCTAAGAAGACATCTAGTTTTCCTCCAGAAGCAATGTAGTGAGAAAGGCAGCTCTAAAAGCCAGTGCAGCCTATCTATCTTAGATAACTGTTTTAACATAGGATAAGTGTCCTTGTAGAGGAATTTCTCTATGATTATTTGAAGGCGCCCAGGTGAACAGCTTAAAGTCGGCCTCTAAGTTTTAGACAGGTAATGATGGGTAAGATGAAAAGGCCATATTCTGTGACCTTTTATTTTGTACTATGAAATCTTATTCCATTTCTATTACTCTAGTCTTCAACTTCTCTTAATTCTGCACAATATTCAAGAGTTGCTTTGTCTTTATAGTTCCTCTCACCTTTATGCCATCAGCAAATTTCATTAAAACATTTTTCCTTTTTGTGCCAGGGTCATAAATGAATATATTAAATCACATCAATTCTGAATCAAGCTTTGAGGAACTCCACTAGTAACCTACTTACAGGCCAACAATTTCCCTTTCATCATATTTTTCTATTCTCTTTAGCTAAGGTCTTACATAGTAAAAAAACTTGTGTTACTTTGCATCTTTCTAGGCTAGAAATATCAGAAATTTATAGATATTCAGAACTGGATGTTGGAAAACCTGATTTCTGCAAATCAGTAAAAGGATTTTTAAATGATCTGGTCAAGGACTTCAGGAGTGCAATTCAGGCTAAACCTGGGCATCTAGTGCCCTGACCCTCAGCGGCTGCTTTAGTGGGTCTCCTGTAGGTTCTGTGCCATATTTGCTGTCTCCATATGGACATTCAGGGTACCTTAGGATATGTCAGATGACACTGGAAGCCAGCACTCAGGCAACTGATTTGTGCCCTTTTTAATGTATTGGGTGTAGGCAGCAAGGTTTTGGTACAAGGCGGGCTGCAGGGCTGCCTTCTGTGAGAAGAGATCAGGGGCTTCCCTGAGCCAGATATAGCCAGTTCTTGCTAGTTCCACAACAGATCCACCACAGGCCAAAGCTGAGCCCATTAGCCAAATTGGTGGTGGCTCTGTGAAAACATATCNACCGGGGTGGGGGGAGGGTGAGCAAGTGGCTGTGTGGTGCTTGGTTGCCGATCGGGGTTAAACCACAACAGCAGGTACTTCCCCAGAGGGACTGTGGCCTGCTGATAAGCCAGTATTATTGTAATATAATAATTTTTTTTATTTTCATATTAATATGAAAATAAACTACAATTTAGGGGCAATGTATTTATTACTAAGGAAGGAATTAAAAGGAAGGAAAACCTTCACTTTATAACGCATATTTGAGTTGCAATAATTCTGAATCCCAGGGACACTGGCATATAAGATGCACAAGAAATGGAAAAAGAGACAGTCTATATCATCACAGCACAAAGCTGCAATGGTTTTACCTAATATTTAACATGGATAAGTTAGACAGATACCTACATTCATTGTATAGGCTCCCTACAGCCACNTAATGTATTGGGTGTAGGCAGCAAGGTTTTGGTACAAGGCGGGCTGCAGGGCTGCCTTCTGTGAGAAGAGATCAGGGGCTTCCCTGAGCCAGATATAGCCAGTTCTTGCTAGTTCCACAACAGATCCACCACAGGCCAAAGCTGAGCCCATTAGCCAAATTGGTGGTGGCTCTGTGAAAACATATCTAAGTAAGGGCAGAAAATGAGAAAGAGAAGGACAGAAAAAAGAGTGAGAAACAAGAAGGGGAACAGCATGGTCAAAGGAGGAAGAAGTGTTACATGGTGGAGCAAGCACACACACCCCTCCCCAAAAGGGACTGAAGCGCATGAAGGACCCATGCCAGAGCAGAGCAGGTACACTCCTTGAAGGGACTACAGCCTACCGAGGTCCTACATCAGAGCAGGTGTCCTGGTTTCAGCTTAATTCAGAGTTCATTTTCTTCTTAGTAGCTCCTATAGTGCTGTGTTTTGGACTTAGTGTGAGAATAATGCTGATAACGCGCTGACGTTTTAGTTGTTGCTCAGTAGTGTTTACACTGGTCAAGGACTTTTCAGCTTCCCATGCTCTGCCAGGGGCACAAGAAGCTGGGAGGGGGCACAGCCAGGACAGCTGACCCAAACTGGCCAGAGGGCTATTCCATACCATATGGCGTCACGCTCAGTATAGAAACTGGGGGATTTGGCTGGGGGGGCAGTGGTTGCTGCTCGGGAACGGGCTGGGCATCAGTCAGCGGGTGGTGAGAAATTGCACTGTGCATCACTTGTTTTCTATATTCTTTTATCATTACTGTTATTATTATTTTCTCTTTCTCTACTATCCCATTAAACTGCCTTTATCTCAACCCATGGGTTTTAGGGGTTTTTTTGGTTCTCTCCCCCATCCCACCGGGGTGGGGGGAGGGTGAGCAAGTGGCTGTGTGGTGCTTGGTTGCCGATCGGGGTTAAACCACAACAGCAGGTACTTCCCCAGAGGGACTGTGGCCTGCTGATAAGCCAGTATTATTGTAATATAATAATTTTTTTTATTTTCATATTAATATGAAAATAAACTACAATTTAGGGGCAATGTATTTATTACTAAGGAAGGAATTAAAAGGAAGGAAAACCTTCACTTTATAACGCATATTTGAGTTGCAATAATTCTGAATCCCAGGGACACTGGCATATAAGATGCACAAGAAATGGAAAAAGAGACAGTCTATATCATCACAGCACAAAGCTGCAATGGTTTTACCTAATATTTAACATGGATAAGTTAGACAGATACCTACATTCATTGTATAGGCTCCCTACAGCCACACCAAAGACCTAGGGGAAGAGTCTGTAGGTTTGGTAGATGACTTTCTACAATCCTTGACTATGCATTGTGGACAATGACCATCAAAATCCCACCTGAAATATATTGGTATTTTGATATCCCTCCAATACAGAGAATACAGCTAAGTGAATAGATCACTGTATTCAGTATTACTTCACTCTCTGAGGAGTGATACATTATACCTACTAGGATTACCCCTACCATTTTGGTGAAAATGAGTTATGATTTGCATCATTAACTATGATTACTGCTTCAAAAATAGACTTATAATGTTCATATTCCCCATTTTCTGTTAGAACAGAATTTAAAGCTCTCATATGTTCCAAAATATATTATTTTAAATTTTTCCTAGAATATTGCTACTTTACAGACTTGAATGGGGTATTTCAGGTTGCTGATCTATATTCAGGCCAGCTGTGGTAGGAATACAAATTAGGCAAAATGTTTCAGAGCACCTATGCAATAAAATGATACTACACAAGGACAGGTACTATTCAAGCTGTATATACAAAAGAACCTAAATGAAGGTCTCTTCAGTAATCTCACAAAAGAGACATAAGTGCCTCTGCGGGATAATTCATCACTTTCCCATACTTACTGAGGGGCTGTCTAGAAAAAGAAAACAATAAACGTAAGGTTCAAGTGTCTGGATGGGCACTTGGCTCAGGACACACTGTTGATACATATGGGATTAAAAAGTTTTAGCCCCTTTTTTAGGCTATACATCAAGGAGGACAAACAAGCTCTATTTTTCACCACTGCTCACTCATTAAAGTGCATGCCAGGAAACAGGATTCGTAGGTTCTTCTGAGTGCAGCTCCACATTCTAGAAGAGTCTTTTCAGAATTAAGCTGCTCCCTAGCACTGTTCATCACAAGTGTTGCTCACTTGCCAAAGATGAGCCATAGCACAGAAAGAAAGGGAAAGATCTTCACTGATCCTAAATAGTGATGGGAAACATATCAGTACCGTAGTAGTATCACAGTTTTACAGGTAACAGATACTAACATTCTTCAGTACTAATTCTATTCTGATATCACAGTATCTGTGGCCTTAGTCTTTCATCTACTTCACTCCTACGCTAGTGGCCCAAACCTCCTGAGACTCTGCCTCTACCCTTCCCACTTCTCCATTCCAGGCCTATAGCAATCTGGAGCTGTGTTGCAGAAGTTTTATGGAGTAGGTATGAAAAGTTTCCTTTTGCCTTCAGCAGTTCTTGCTGTCTACAGCAAAATATCAAAGCTAAAAACAGCTTGTATACATGTGGCTTCACTGAAGGGACAGTGGAGAGGAGTGGTTGAGGGAGACAAGTTGGTTGTTATAGGATGTTCATGCATGTGAGTTTCAGGGTGGGTAATAAAAAAGCTTCCAGCAGAGCTTCCAGCAGTACATTCTACTGAAATCTTCCCTGTGGAGTGAAATCAATCAAAAATTGCCTTTAGGCATTCAGTGAGGCAAGATCAATTGTAGACTGGGGAAAATGCATCACTGAAGAGAGATACCTTACCAGCTCTCCACAGTCTCCCAGAACTCCATCACCCTTTTTCCAAAAGGTTTAGTATCATGAAATGTGTTGATAGCATGATTTTGACTTTTTTTTATTTTTCACTGTAACATCATGCAAAATCCAAACTTTATCATCCATTTCCAATTCTTCATTTTTCTGAGTCTTTCCTCAATTATATTTTTTTCCTTATGTTCTGGGAATTCCTTGGTTTCTTCTAATAGCTAGCAACAACCCAAGGACTAGCTTTTTAAGCACAAAAATTGACAGATCTCTTTAGGAAAAAAAAAAAAAAAAAAAAAAAAAAAAAAAAAAAATATTTAAAAAAAAAAAAAAAAAAAAAAAAAAAAACAACAAAAAACACAAACCCAGAACAAAACATTTCCATTTTTCCACAGTTATTTTTCCAGTGAAGGGAAAATGGAAGAAGTTCTTCTATTCATTCTCATTCAAAATGACAGCTTTCTTGAAATATCAAAATTTCTTCCAGGAAGGAAATTCAGAGTGTCAGTCAGCTCTGCCTGAAAGTACCTTTCTGGATTCGTTCAACCTCAGCAGCAAGTCTGTGATTCTTTCCAAAGGTTCTGAAAAGCTATATTGTATTTTCACTTTAAAATGCACATTAAAGCATCACATATGCTCCAATGTGCATTCTCAGCAACAAAAATGCTTTTAACCCTCAACTTTTAAAAGCAGCTGCAGGGATTTTTTCCCCAGAGAAGACAGTCTTAAAAAGGCCAACTGAATTTCTAGGTTCCTGTGGGACCATACTAGGCTTGTTTGGTTTGTCTCTGGGGTCTTTCATGCAGTTCAGCTGAGGGAAGTGCAATTTGTTCAGTTATGTTTGCTGATCATTCTTTTTTAACCAGTTCAGCAAGTAAAAATAACAAAAAAATTGGAATAACTAACCAAGATAGAAAACATCTAAAGTGCACACACTTCCATTCTACAGTTACACTTTCAAGAATTTTATTCATTAGAATCTTCCCTGCATGTACAAGGAAATAAAGATTATATGATTTTTCTTTCCATCAGAAATTAAATATTCACTATCACTCACTAGACTGAGTTAGGTTTCTCTATTCATCTCTTATAGGAAACAGCAAGAAGGAATTGTGGGTTACCTGAAGCTGTTGGTCACCCGTGTCACCAAGGTACCTCAGTGAATGACAAACTTCCAGTTATGTTCTGTGTAACTATTAGAAGAGATTAAAAAAAGTCTACAGGCAAGTACTTAAAATTCCTTTTCTTCCCTGCTCCCCATGCCCTCCCTTCAGGATTTGGAATGATATATTAATTGCTTTTACATATAAACAAAGTTGGTATGAGCATTGCTTTAGTTTTCATCTGTGAAATACAACACAAACTGCTTCATAAGAAGTTCTTGTGATTATTGCTTTGGACCAGAGGAGAAAAGCATCAGCTAACACTGGGATCCTATTTCAAATGCATTGAGCAAACACATTACAAAACAGTGCTTGATCCAATCATTTTTTGCTTTAAGTAAATAAAAAATATAATAGCTGATAATTAAAATGGTTATATGTAAGCTTAGTCAGCCTGTCAGAGGCAGGAATAGAACTTAGTTGTCAGGACTTGGTCCAGCACCCAGATGTGGTTTATGGAATAATCCTTATTTTTTTTCTTCAGCATTTTCTTCACTGCTCTAAAAAGATAATTATACAACTCTTATCAGAGAGCATTTTCACACTGAATTCTAACAGCTCTAGCATGGTCAGAGGGCAATGATAACTTTAAAGTTTGGCTTCACTTTTAGATAAGGCTGGACAGAAAGCCAAGAGAGGTTCTTTAGGTTACCCTTTTTTGCCTCTAAGATGGTCTATTCACTAGCATGTCATGGCAGTAGTCTAATCTGAAAATGTTAGTATAAATTTGGCTGGATTCCCATCACAAATGATGGAATAATCTTTTACTTGAAAAAATAAAGCATTATTAAAAATAAAGCGTTACATGGTTTAAAAATAATTTTTCTTCTTACTGAAGGCAGAGATTTCAAATAAATCCATCTCCATGGAAAGGAATAGTTAAAATTCTGAGTAGTGCAGTAGCAATGCATTGTTATAGTAACAATTGTAACTAGGATCAAAATGGTACAGAGCCAATTCTCATTATCACTTGAAAAATATACTCTGTCCTAGTAATAAAAATAAACACTTAAATATCTAAATCAATAACATAATGCTATGTTTTACTTCTGCTTTGCAAATGTTACTGTAGTCATCCTGGAATGCACTATTTCATACTTAGTCAATAAAAGATGCATCACAACTTTATCTTTCCCTCTCCCCCAGTTATGTATATAAGATCTCTAACAGATATGTGAATAAAACAATCTACTCAAACTGCATTATTTAGTTTTATGGCACAGTCAGTATGTCAGACTAATACTAAATGCACTTGGTTATTTTCATGCCCACTAACTTGGCCAAAAAATGAAAAAGAACACCTAACAATGTGAAATAGGCCAGCTTCAGATGTGATTTCTATCACAAATAAACAAAAGTAACTAACTTATTGTTAGTGAAGTGAGAGAAGAGAGATTTTAGTTTTTATTTCTCATTATCTACTCTGACTTGACTGCTAATAAATTAAGCTGATTTTCCCTAAGTCAAGTCTGTTTTGCCTGTGACGGTAATTGCAGAGTGATCTCTCCCTGTCCTTATCTTGACCCACGAGCTTTTCATTATACTTTCTCCTCCCTGTCCAGTTGAGAAGGGGAGCTACAAAGTGGCTTTGGTGAGCACTTGGCATCCAGCCAGGGCCAACCCACCACAAAGGCATAAACATTATGTGGACAGAAGAACAAGACAGTCTAATCTGATTATTGTGAAAATACCCACGTTATTGTGTATAGCCAGGAGAGCTATAAACTTGTAGTGCAGAAATCTGTTTCTTTTCTTGAGAAGATAACAGCATATGAAATTATTGATAGAAACTAAGACTGAAATCCGAGGACCCTAAAGTCATCAGACACCACAGAACACGTATGTGTTCTAAACACAGCTACAGATAGAAAAGTGTAGCAATGAGAAAAACTAGTTTGCAGATTGTTATGCCTTGATTGTCCATGGCTGTGGATAAAGACCAATGGAACCAGCAACTAAAGACACATACCCAGACATGGAAAGGGGCATGATTTGTAATAGTACCATAGTAAGCAACCAACCCTGCCTCCTTGGTGTGAGGACAAAAAGTGTGATAAAGACGGATGATGGGTTTTACTGCTAGTACCACAGCATTTGAGAACAAATAACAAACAAGGAGGATTTTGAAGCAGGGACGTGTATTTTTTTACAATTCAATAGGTTTTCGGATCTGTCACTATAGTATATATAATGGATTTCTTACAATCACTTTGGCAGCTCAGAGGGAAGTAAGAAGGAGCCTTAAAATTTGGAAGAAAACATGAGGACACTCTAACTAGGGTTAAATCAGCTAATGAGCTAGGACACCTTCGTAACTTTCATTCGTAAAACCACAGCCAATTCAACTGCTGTTACAATTTTATAAACTCCAAATTTGAAATAGTTCTCGTATCCCAAAAGAAAAGCCGTTCCACAATTCATGAAATATGTAGACCACACCAAAAATAGAATTAATTTTAAAAATATTATTTATGCTTCACTTGTCCGCGCAGTGTAAGGAGGCACTGACTAGAGTATGAGAAGGTGCAAAAGATGGGGAAGAATTATATAGAATGATCAAGGAACATATAATGAAACACTATGGAATCAGTTTAAGAAAGTAAAAAGCAAAACAAAAAAAAAAAAGAATGTCTAAAGACTATTGGCAATGAGTTCTACTAAGCAATAGAACAAATAGGTAACAATAGAAACTATAAATGTTGGCAATTGTGGTATTTAGAACTCAACAGGAAAAATATTAGCACAGAAAATACCTAATGGGGAAATATGATTTACCGAATACAGAGAGAACTTGGCAATCTGGAGAGCTGGATTCTAATCTAAATTTAAACTCCTGTCATCTTGCATGAGTGCAGACAAGACATTTTAACTGTTCTTACTTTCCTGACTTCTGACTGTCTTGTTGGCTTAGATTATGAACTTTCTAAGGTTTAGACTGCAAGTTCTCTTTTAACACGTGCTTATACTATGCCCAACAAAACACAGCTTCAATCTCATCTTAATCAGTACCTCTTTATGTCATGGAAAAATAAATAATAAATACTTTTAAAAATTATTTTTCAGAGCAGAAACTTAATGTAATGAGATTTCAAGAATTTTCAGGCTTTATATTCTGTAACATGAAGACGCAATTAAAATATTATCGGCAGCAGTGGTATAAAAGATGAACATATTTATTAGTTGAAATACAGACTTGATAAGACATAGATGAGACTAGCCTACAGGATTAGCTACAGAATATATGCTTCTCCCAGCAGGGGAGATAATGTTTGACAGTTCAGGGTTTTGCTTGAAAGAATACCATGGACAACAGTCCTGGAGAAAAGAAGGGTCCTGGAGAAAAGAAAGGTCTAGGAGAGCTGTTTGATTTTCATGGATCAACTCTTCCAAGCTCAAGAGCAGTCAATCCCAAAGTGCAAGGAAATCAAGCAAAGGTGGCAGGAGGCCTGCTCAGATTAGCAAGGAGCTTCTGGCTGAACTCAGACATCAAAAGGAAGCATAAAAGAAGTGGAAGAATGTTGAGGTCATCCAGGAGGAATATAGAGACACTGACTGCTTGGTCACACAGAGACCACGCAGGGATGTGGTAAGGAGAGCTGGAGCCCACCTGGAGCTGAATCTGG
>VZTL01076724.1:18510-30581 GCA_013400535.1 Scopus umbretta | reverse complement strand
GTGGGGCTGCAGACCCCAAGTAGGGGTGCAGGCTCCCGGATGGGGGGGGCCGTCCCCGTCCGGGGGGGGTCCCCGGGGCAGCACCCGTCCCCCTGCGCCCGCGGGGGAAGCTTTGTCCCCGGGCCCACCCGCGGGGCCCCCGCGGCGGAGCTCTCCCCAGAAGCGCTGGTGCCTGTCCCTGCCTGTTCGGGCAGCACCCGGGCCCTGCCCGAGCCAGGGCCGCCTGGGCAGGGGTGCGCCCAGGCAGGATGAGGCCCCTGGTGCTGTTCGGGCGCTGCCGGGGCCGGGTGGCAGCTTCGTGGCGCTGGGCTGGAGCAGCCCAGGTGCTGGGGAAGCGCTGGAGGGGTCTGCCCGCAGGATTTCCATCCGCGTTCCCCCGCTCAGGGCTCCAGCGCCCAGGCGGGCCCTTCCTGTGCCGGACGAGGCTGCTGAGCTCCTCGCGTCCCCTGCGCTCTCTCGCTTTATCGTCTTAACGCACGTTTGCGTTTTCCCCCAGTGATCTACGCGGACCCACCAGTGCTCCAGACCGAGCGGTGGGGACTGGGTCATGGTTTGAGGAGATTATTTTTTTCCCTGGATGAAAAAGAGAGTGGCTCCCAGCTGAGAAGGGAGCTTGGATGTGGCTGGGAAGCCCCTGCCAGTGCCGTGGAGGTGCTCAGCCCCTCCCTACAGAATGGGAGAGGGCCGTGTCGTGGCACGTATAAATAGCATTTTTTTAAGCCATTCCGCTGTTGCAGCGCTGTGAGCGAGAGGTTTTCCTCCTGCTTGTGTAAGAGTTTGCGCGAAGGGCCGGATCGGAGGGAAGGATCGGGCGCTGGGGCGAGCCCCCCTGCCCACGGCGCGGTTTTGCAACCGTGGTTTTGTCGTGTGGTCTGCAGGGAGCATGCCAGGGCGCTGCGCCGCCTCGCCGCCATCCCATGACGGGCACGATGGGACCCGTGCCCCCCCCCGCAAACAGCACCCAGCTCTCCTGGTGGGGCTGGCGTGCGCGGCTTCGGGATAGACCCATCCCTGCTCGCAGCCTTGGGCGCCTAACAAGTCTGAAGCTTGAAATTGAGAGATTTATGGCTTCTCTGACCTTGCAAAATTGCTGAGTCAGATGGCGAAGGGTGGCTTTGGTTTTGTTGTTTGTTTTTTGATTTTATTTTTTTTTCCCCCCCTGCCCTGCATTCCCTGGCTTTAAAGCAAAAACATGGGTTCCCAATGCCTGGAAGCCCTCCTGCCACGGCCGCGGCCCGGCGTGAGGACCATCCCCAGGCTGCGGCGAGGGGGAGCAGCCGGTCCTGAGCGTGCACTGCGCGCTTGGGCTCCGCTCCTCCGCGTCCTCCTCCCACAGGAAGGGTGCGATATCCCCCGCTTCCCAGGGGCAGGGACGCCGGCCCTGGGGACCGCAGCCTTGCCGAGCCTCAGGGGTGAGGGAGGCATGCAGAAGGTCTTGGACTTGCGAACGCTTTTTGGGGCACTTGTTGCAAGCTTGCCCCCCCTGTGCAGGGGGGATCCCCTCCCCGGTGTCCCTCCATGGCTGCTCTGCTGCCTTCTCAGCCGGGACTAGGGGGGGCTGTCGCGGTGCATCTGGTCTTTGGACTTTGCTCTTTCCTGTCCCTTAATTTTCCAAGTGCAGGGAGGGGACAATCCTCCCTCCCCGAGGACACGGGAGGGTGGCCTGGACTGTCTCCACCTCTCCAGTGAGGCTGGGCCCGCTGCCAGCGGTGGGGCCGGGGGGTGTTATCGGGGCTGGGCTGGCCCCAGCAGCAGTCCCTGGCCCCCCGGGGGCAGCACGATTATGGGGGGGGACGCGCCTGCCCTGTGCCACGCCGATAGCGCGGCTGGAGGTGGGACGCCTGTCTTCGCGCCAGCGGAGCAGGGATGCTGGGGGGGGGGGCTCCCCGGGGAGCTGTTGCCGGTCAGGGTCCCTCCCAGGGGCACCCCCAGCCTCGAGCATCCCCCTGCCGTGTGTTGCAGGGGGCCAGCACCATGGCCGAGAAGACGTCGCCGAGCCCTGGCGGGGGCATCACGCCACTGCAGCAGATGCTGGCCTCGGGGACGGGGGCCATCCTCACCTCCCTCTTCGGTGAGGACCGTGGGAAGCGGGTGGGTGCTGGGGACTGGCGCAGTGGAGCGTGGCTAAAGGATGGTGTCATTTCAGTGACGCCGCTGGACGTGGTGAAGATCCGGCTGCAGGCCCAGAGAACCCCCTTCTCCAAAGGTAACCCTGCTCAGGGCAGGGCTCTCCGGCCAGACCCCCCCACCCCAGTCACCCAGCGAGCAGCCCACGTGGATGTCTCGGTTGGCAGAGCCGGTGGTAGGGAGTTCTCGGTCCTGAGCGTGGGGCCGTCGCGAGGTGGCAGGTTACCATGGGCCCCTCGTCCTGACGGGCTCAGGGGGCCCCGCCAGGGGAGCCAGGCTGATGCTCGGCTCCGTTCTTCCCTCTTTGCGGCCCCATGCTGATGCCGAGCGGGGTCAGTGCTGTGCCTGGCAGCCCCCTGCCCGCCTGGGAGCGGGGTGGAGGGCTCAGCCTGCTCTGGCCGCTTGCTCTTATCCTTGCTGCCCTTGTGTCCGTCTCCATGCTGCTCCCCACGGCTCCCACGGGGCAGGAGAGACCCCGTGGGGTCTGCCCCTCCATCTGCTCCCCTCCCTGCAGGGCAGTGGGCTGGGGCTGGTTCCAAGGGACTGGTTTGGTGGCAATGGGGACTGCCTGGGAAGTGGCCGCGGGGGCATCCAGCCCCTTCACCCACAGAGCTCTCCCACTGCCCGGCCTGGAGCTGTGGGACGCGTGTGTGCCCCAGCCCGCGGAGGTGGCACATGCCCCACGTCGCTCAGCACGTCCCCGTTGTGTGTTTCAGCGTTGCCAGCGCAGTCTG
Organism: Scopus umbretta; assembly: GCA_013400535.1. NCBI lineage: Eukaryota > Metazoa > Chordata > Aves > Pelecaniformes > Scopidae > Scopus > Scopus umbretta. Next base: position 27,720 of record VZTL01076724.1, on the reverse strand, counting down.
CGCCCTGGGGCGCTCAGCAGGCCACATGTGAGTACGCCCGGCGACCCCGGGCAGCTCCTGCCGCCAGCGGCTTTGCTTTCCCAAGCCTTGACCTTATTTTTCTTCCCCACTGGTGGCGGCTTGGGCTCTTGCTCTGGTGTGGGGGCTGTGATCGTCCCCAACCCCGCAGCTGCTCCTGCAGCCCTGCTTTGGGGCTGGCCGTGCAATGTCCCTACTGGGTCCTTGGCCGGGGGGTCGGCCGGGGGTCTGTTGTGCAACAGGCCTGGCTGTCTGTGGTCCTCCTGTCCTTGCCCTGTCTTGTCACCCTGTCCTGTCGCTACGTTGAAGTCCCCTTGGATCTCTGCCCCCCGCTTGCTCCCTGCAGTCCAGTGTCCCTGTGCCCAGCGCGCTGGCCCCGTGGGGAGCATGGCGAGGGAAACATGCTGGCTTCCTGCAATGGCACCCTCACCGTGCTGGGCAGTGGAGATGATGCCAAGCAAGGTGTAAACCTCCCCTGCTGCCGGCGATGGCTCCCACTGTGCCCCCATCCCCATGGTGGGGCCAGATGTACCCCACCCCGTGGGTCTGGCCGTGGTCGGACCCTTGCTGGAGGGTCATCCCTCTCCTGGCCTTGGTCTGGGGCTGGTCCCCGCTGGGTTCAGGTATTGAGGGTTTGCTCTCTCCTGGGAGAGGTGATAGTTTTGGGGATCAAATGGGCTGGGCACAGGGCAGAGGGGAAGGGTCCCCTGTCTAACGGCGCTGCTGTTGCCTCCCGCCCCAGGGAAGTGTTTCCTCTACTGCAACGGGCTCATGGACCATCTGTACGTCTGCCAGAACGGCAGCAGCTGCACTGCCTGGTACAAGGCCCCCACCCACTTCACCGGCACGCTGGTAGGGGCTGCAAGTGCAGGCAGGGTGGGCAGGGGTCTCCCTGTCCCAGGGAGGGGATCAGGGTGCTTGCTGCGGGCGGGGGGGGGGAGTGCTTGCCCCTCTCCCCCCTCTAACTCCCCTCCCCCTGTGCTCCGCTCTCTCCCCAGGATGCCTTCATGAAGATCACACGCTACGAGGGTGTCAGGTCTCTGTGGAGCGGCTTGCCCCCGACCCTGTGAGTTTGGACCCTGCCTGGGGGGGAGGCTGGGTGCAAACGCCTGCCCGGGCGCACGGGCATCCACCCTGAGCCTCCTGCCGGCTCCCAGGGAGGACACGCGTGCCCCTCACACCCCTCCTTCTCGGCAGAGTCATGGCTGTGCCAGCCACCGTCATTTATTTCACCACCTATGACCAGCTCCGGGACTACCTGCACGCTCGGACAGGAAGCCAGGGGCACCACATCCCCTTGCTGGCTGGGGCCCTCGCCAGGCGTGAGTACTCCTCCTCCTTGGCGGTGCCCCCGTGCCCACCCTTCATCCTCGCAGGAGAGCAGGTCCCTCGGCTGTTGGTGCCTGTGTTTGGCACCTGGCTCTCCTGGCATGGCACTCTGATGGCTCCGGGGTGGAGCGGAGGGGGCTGATACCCCATGTTCCCTCCGTTGCAGTGGGCGCCGTGACAGTCATCAGCCCCTTGGAGCTCATCCGCACCAAGATGCAGTCCCGGCAGCTCAGCTACCGGGAGCTGGGTGTCTGCATCCAGTCGGCGGTGGCTCAGGATGGCTGGCTGTCCCTCTGGAGGGGCTGGGGACCCACTGTGCTGCGAGACGTCCCCTTCTCGGGTATGGCTGCGGGGGGGCAGGGCGAGCGGTGGCACTGGGAGGTGGGGGAACGAGCACCGGGCAGGGCAGCCCTGCGTGTGGGGAGGCTGGCGTGTCCGGGGTGCTTCATTTGCCGCTGGTGTTTCTCATCTCCTCCCAGCTCTCTACTGGTTTAACTATGAGCTAGTGAGGGAATGGCTCTGCGGGCAGGCCCGGCTCGATGAGGCCACGTTCATGATCAGCTTTGCATCTGGGGCCATCTCCGGGACGGTGAGTTTTTGGGGCCCTGCGGTCCGCACTGTGCAGGGGCTCGTTCAGCCATGAGCGGGGGCGAACGGCCCCCATGGGGAGCAAGGCATGGGGCCGGGACAGCGCTGGGAGGCGACGGCAGAACCGGCACTGGGCAGGGACAGCGAGGTCCCAGCTCACCGCCTGCTGTTGGCCCCCGCAGGTGGCTGCGGTGCTGACGCTGCCCTTCGATGTGGTGAAGACCCAGCGGCAGATCGAGCTGGGAGACAGCGAGGTGCACCCAGGTGAGGGGCTGGGCTGCAGGCAGATGCCTGGGTGCCAACCAGGACTCCCTGATGGAGGGTACGTGGGCATCCCTGGACCCTCGCCCACTGCCTTCTCCCCACAGTCGCAGCCTCCAAGCCTTCCTCCACCTGGCTACTCATGCGACGCATCCGTGCCGAGTCTGGCACCCGGGGGCTGTTTGCAGGTAAGGCTGTGCCCCCTGCCCAGGCTGGGGTTTACTGGTGCCACTGAGAGGCTAACGGAGTTGTCCTCGCAGGCTTCCTGCCCCGTGTCATTAAGGTAGCACCCGCCTGTGCCATCATGATCAGCACCTACGAATTTGGCAAGACCTTTTTCCAGAAGCTGAACCAGGAGCGGCAGCTGCGCAGGTTGTGAGCTGGGCTTGAGGCAGGGCTGGATGCAGCCGGTGCCCTGGGGGACGCTGCCAACCCTGCTCCTGGTGAGGCGCCCCAGGAGCAGCAAACTGCATTCGGCTGTGCAAAGCCCAAGTGCCTTCGTGCCGCGCTCTGCCTCCCCGCTGCCTGCGCACAGAGGCAGGGCCAGCCTGGGTCCCGCTCTCCACCCCCAGCTGCCCTGGGGGACACCCGTGCCTGCTACTGTGGCACTGGGGGGAAGGGGGAGTCCCCTGCGCTCATCCCTTGAGGCTGGGCAGATGCTGCTGCTGAATTCACGGACGCTCTGGTGAAGACGGGATGCCCCAGGAGGCTTGGGAGGACAAGAGATGGGAGCTGGGGCTCTGGCGAGGACCAAAACCTTGGGCGGTTTCTCTGCGTGCCTGCCTGGGCCCCCAGCCCTGCTCCAGCTGGGAGTCTGCCCCTCCTCACCATCAGTCACGCACAGTGTCCTCTTGCTGGCTTTGCATGGCATGGGGACACATCGGGACCCTCTCCCTGCCTCCAGACCTCTCCTCCTGCTCAGGGTGTCCCTGTCCTGGGCTCGGACCCGGTGTGGGGCCAGACCTCGCTGCTGCTCGGGGGGCCGGCAGGCATGCTGGCAACCAACCTCTGCCTGTGCCCCATCCCTTCACCGCGAGGGCCTGCCCCAGCATTGGCCCAGTGTGGGTGCTGCCCCATTGCCCTGGGACTCCAGGAGGGAATTTCTCTTATTTTCTTAAATAAAAGAAAATATTTGTCTCTTAGGGCAAGGATTTCTTTCCATGCGCCCTGCATGCTGGGGCTGTGGAAGGCATATCCCCACGGGTGCCAGCTGTGTCCCTGCTGTGTGGGCACAGTGCTGCCATCCACCAGGTTCTTGCTGGGCTTTCACTGGGGGTGAGGCACCCCAGGGCCTCCCCGCTACCCCCAGCAGCAACCCGCTGTGGAGGGGGCAGGGAGCGCCCCATGCTCGGGTGCCCTGCTGTGTCCCACAGGGGCTATCCCTGCCCTGGTGGTCTGTGGGGGCTGGAGGAGGCTCGCTGCCCCCCGCCCCCAGCATCCCTGCTTGGGACAGAGCCTTGTGACTGGGGGCACAAGGGGNCGTGGTACAGTTTGTGCCCCCCACCCCGCCATTCCCAGCTCGCACGGGTCCCGGTCCGGCGTCCCCCATCCCAATGGGTCCATGCCTCCAGCCAGGGACTGGGCTGGGGGTCCGAGGAGCAGCCGGGGTGGGGTATCGAGGCGGGGGGNGAGGGCCTGCCCCAGCATTGGCCCAGTGTGGGTGCTGCCCCATTGCCCTGGGACTCCAGGAGGGAATTTCTCTTATTTTCTTAAATAAAAGAAAATATTTGTCTCTTAGGGCAAGGATTTCTTTCCATGCGCCCTGCATGCTGGGGCTGTGGAAGGCATATCCCCACGGGTGCCAGCTGTGTCCCTGCTGTGTGGGCACAGTGCTGCCATCCACCAGGTTCTTGCTGGGCTTTCACTGGGGGTGAGGCACCCCAGGGCCTCCCCGCTACCCCCAGCAGCAACCCGCTGTGGAGGGGGCAGGGAGCGCCCCATGCTCGGGTGCCCTGCTGTGTCCCACAGGGGCTATCCCTGCCCTGGTGGTCTGTGGGGGCTGGAGGAGGCTCGCTGCCCCCCGCCCCCAGCATCCCTGCTTGGGACAGAGCCTTGTGACTGGGGGCACAAGGGGTTTTTTTTTTCCCCCCTTTCCCTCTCCCAGCTTTGGGGGGAGCTCATGGAGGCCAGCTCAGCTTGCTGCGTTTATTGATTCCTTTTGCTCCAACAAGGCAGATGGGGCTGAATTAAAAACCAAAATCACCCAAAACAACCCAAAACTTGGGGGAGGNAGGCGGGGAGGTGGGTGCCCGTCCCCAGCCTCCCCGGTGGGTTCAGCGAGTCCCTCGACGGTCCCGGGGCGGCGAGGGGGGGTGAGGTCAGTCCTCCGCCGCGACGCTGGGCCAGGCAGCTGGGCCGTGGGGCGGCGAGGGGGCCGGGGGTCTCAGCTGGGGCTGCGGGTCGGGCTGGCTTCGGTGCTGTCGCTCACCAGGCACTCGTTGGACTTGAGGCTGGCCAGGGACTTGCAGCTGGGCAGGGAGGCCAGGGAGCCGCAGAGCCCCAGCATGGAGGGTGTGGGGTCCTTCCCTGTGGGCACAGAGCAGGGCACCGGCGTCGTGGGGGGCTGCGGCCTCGCACCCCAACCCTGTCGCGGGGGCACGGGGGTGGGGACGGGGACCACCTCTTGGAGGGACCTGGGTGTCCTTGCACTGTTGGGACAGCATCCCCAGTACGAGGAGGGGGCTGTTTGGGGCACAGGGGCGGTCCAGGCGCTTGGGTGAGTGTTGGGGGACATGCTGAGCTCCACAGGGCACCCTACGGTGGGGAGGGGTCTTACCCAAGGGCCCCCAGGGCTCGCCTTCACGCTTGCCCTCGCCCAGGCGCTGGGAATCGGAGCTGAGGCTGTTCTCGGCCGAGAGCTGGTCGGTGCTCACGAAGCTGTGCCTGCAGAGGGACGGCGCTGAGCCCCCCTGCGCCGCGGCCCCCGGGGCCGGGACAGCCCCGTCAGCCAGGGCCAGCCCCTCTCCCCGTCCTCTGCCCGGGGCAGACCCCTCCGGGGTGGGATGGGGCGCTGGGTGCGGGTCGGGGCAGCTCTGCCCCTGCCAGGGGCATTACCTCCTGTAGAGCTTGCTGTCTGAGCCGCTCTCATTGCCATTGAGGGTCCCCAGTGATGGCCACTGGTTCACCAGGGGCGTCACCATCTCCTTGGAGAGCTGGGCCAGCTGGGGGTTCTCACAGGGGATCAGCCCCGTCCTGCAGCAAAGGCAGGTGCTCAGCACCCGGCACGGCCGTGAGCACCAGGGACCTGCCAGGCAACACGGCCCGTGGGGCGTACAGGGCACTGGGGACCTACCACGTCCCGTGGGGCATATGGGACACTGGGGACCCTCCATGTCTTACAGCACATATGGGGCACCTGGGTACCAGGGACCTGCCACCCATCACATCCCGTGGGACACAGGGGACACCGGAGACCCACTGTGTCCCACAGGGCATGAGGCACGCAGGCACTGGGAGCCCGCCTCCCATCTCGCTCCACAGGGCCTATGGGATGCCAGGGACCCAGCACTCGCCCTGCCCCTCAGAGCCAGAGGGGCACGGGGGACCCAGCGCCCATCCAGAGCCCACGGGGCACCCAGGGACGCCCCAACCCACCATGCCTGGCCAGGCCCGGCAGCAGCAGCGAGTCCCCACTCACAGCTGCTCCTGAAGCTCCAGGATGACGCCCTCCAGCTCCCTCTTCTCCAGCTGGTTCTGCACCATCACCTCCTCCAAGCGCAGCTTCAGCCGCTTGTTCTCTGCCTCCAGGTCCTTCAGCTGTGACTCCCGCAGCCGCACCAGCTCCTCCAGGTAACCCTGCACGAGGCCGTTGTCAGCAGTGCCCCGCTGTCCCCACCAGACCCCCCCACATCCCCAGGGCCATGCAGGGTGACAAGGAGCAGGCTGGGTCACTGCAGCAGCAGGACGAAGGGCTGCAGGTACCACCAGGCTGCAGCAGCAGCCGGGGGATGCTCCAGGCTGGAGCATCCCAGGGGGTTGATACCTGGCCAGCCCCATCCCAGCTCCCAGTACCTTTTGGGCATAAACGATGCGAAATTTCTGCTCCATCTTGCGCCACTTGTTGTACCAGCTGTCCTCGTCGGTGACCAGGGGCAGGTAGGGGTGCTCGGGGGAGCTATCCTCACTTGTGCTGCTCTCCACGCTGCCCCGCTCCTCCTCCTCGCTCAGGTAGTCATAGCTGGGGGGTACAGGGGCTCAGCAGGGTTGGCACCGCAGCAGGGGGCTGGCAAGCGCGAGGGGAGCCCGGCTGAGCCCCGATGGGGTGCTGGGGGAGAGGCAGTGGGGTCCCCACCCCAGGCAGGGCACCCCGGCTCTTACCTCTGCGTGAACTTCAGGTAGGGCGTGTAGTCAATGACCACGGGCGTTTTACCATCCATCACCTCACCCTTCAGGCAGAAGCTGGGCAGCAGCAGGAGAAGCAGCAGAGGATTAGGGCAGCCCCGAGGGTCGGCAGGGGTCTAGTCCGGGCAGTGTGCCTGCGTCCCACCGTGCCGCCCGCCCCTACCTGAAGTCAATGGCGCTGAGCCCGATGAGCATCCCCGTGAGCACCGTGGACTCCTCCCGCAGCATGATGGCCCCATCGTCATAAAACCGCCTGCAGGGAAAAACATGGCTGCACGTGCACACGCTGGCACCCCGAAACGCAGCGCAGTGCCCACCCTGGTGCACCCACAAACCCTTAGCACTCCCAGGGCGGCGCAGGCACGCACGTGCCTGCGGCCGGCTGTGCCACAGGCTGCTCACCTGGTGGTCCGCGTGTCCCGCAGGGCCGTGGAGATGTACTCGGACATACGCTTCTCCATCAGCGCCACGCGGATCCAGGCCCGGCCCTGCAAGGCACCGCCCCGCGGGGCAGCCCTGAGGACGGGTGCCACCATCGGCCGCTCATCGGGTGCCACCCTCAGCTGCCCGCTGCCACGCTCCCACCTGCCCCCTGGACTCTGGGCATGGGCAGGTGCGTGGTCCCCGCCTGGGAGCTGCTTCCAGCCCCGTTGTGCCCCCGCAGGGACCCACAGCTCCTGTTTCGCCCCAGTGACCCCGTGAGGTGAGAGGGAGCTGCAGGAGGGCAGGGTGAAGGGGATGGGGGCAGAGAAGGGATGGGATGGGATGGGATGGGATGGAATAGGATGGAATGGAATGGGGATGGAGATGGGGATGGAGATGGGGATGGAGATGGGGATGGAGATACGATGGGATGGAGATGGGGATGGGATTGGGATGGGGATGGGATGGAGATGGAGGTGAGGATGGGATGGCAATAGGGATATGGATGGTTCCATGTGCCAGGGAGAGGGTGTGAATGGAAACAGGTCAGGAATGGGTATGGAGACAGGGATAGAGACAGGGACAGGGCTGGGGCTGGCACCTTCCTGACCTTGGCCCTGGAGGTGCTGATGTTCTCCATGTTCTCGATGCTGCTGACGCAGTTGTTGGGGACCTTGCTGCAGGCCAGGCGGATGTAATCCCAAAACCCACGCTGCCCATCCGAGCTGAACCAGCTGACAGGGCCTGTGGGCACCAAGAGGCTGCGGTTGGGGGCTGCCATGCCAGCAAACCCCATCGGCCTGGAAAGCCCCAAGCCAGAGCCTGGACGTGCTCCCTGGTGCCAGCATGCGCATGCATGCATCCCCATCCAGCGTGCAGCACAGGGATGGGGACGGGGACACGCCGCGGGCTGCAGAGGCCCCTGTCCCCACAGGCCACCGTTACCTTTAAAGCGGTGGCTGAGGATCTGCTCGAGGATGGCAGCAAAGTTAACGAACTCCTCGGAGGAGTCGTCGATGGGCTCCGCCGTGTATTTCTCCAGCAGGGTCTTCACTGAGAACCTGGGGGGGAGTGGGCGTCATGGGTGGGAGGGGATGGCCACCCAACACCCTGCACCCAGCACATGTTAGGTTTTAGGGACGGAGCAAAATGCTTTTGCAGACAGCTTTCGAGCCCGGCAGCAGGAAGAGGGCGGTGGGCTACGCCGCGGGCTGTGGCTCACTGACCCCTGTGTCCCCCGGGAGCCCGCCAGGGCGGCTGCCGCTCCCCCGCCGTGTGAGTGGCCAGGAAGGGTGAACAAAGGCCCCCTTCCTCCCCGGCCGTGCGCGGGTGGTGATGGCTTCCCCTTCCGCCCAGCTGCTCGTGCTTGACGGAGAGAGATGCCGAAGACACGAAACCTGCTGAGGCCGGCAGGACAGCAGGGGCCGGGGCAGGTGTTTGCGTGGGGGGGATCACCCCATCTGTGGGTCACAGCCACACAGTGGGAGGGTGAGACTGGAGATCCTCATGGCAGCGGGCGGAGGGTGCCTCATCATGGCAGTGGGGCCTGGAGGTGCCTCATGGCGCGGCAGTGAGTTCTGGAGACATCCTGGGGTCAGGATGAAGGGTCAGGAGGTGCCCCATGCCATAGCGAGAAGCCCTGGGGGGTCCCCATGTCATGACAGCAGGGTCAGGAGGTGCCCCATGCCATGGTGAGGAGATGTGGGGGTCCCCATGTCATGACAGCAGGGTCAGGAGGTGCCCCATGCCATGGTGAGGAGATGTGGGGGTCCCCATGTCATGACAGCAGGGTCTGGAGGTGCCCCATGCCATGGTGAGGAGATGTGGGGGGCCCCGTGTCATGACAGCAGTATCTGGAGGTGCCCCATGCATGGCGAGAAGCCCAGGGGTCCCCCAGACCCCAACAGCAGGACCTGTGGGTCCCTGGCACAGTGCCCCCCAGCCTCGGTGCCCCCCACGGCCCCCCAGCAGCCCTAGGGCCAGGCTCCGCTCACGGCCCAGCACAAGCAGCACCTAACCAGGGGCCGGGGGGGGGCGTCCCCCCCATCCCTGCACTTGGGCTTGGGGACAGGCAGGGACCACCAGCCCCGCCACCCCCCCTCCCGTCCAGCCGGGCGTCGCCATGACAACCCGCATCCTCCATCGCCGCCGCCTTCATCCCTCCTTCATCCCTCCGTCCCTCCATCCCCGCGCCCAGAGCGGGCCCTGACGTCACTTCCTCGGCCCCCCGCCCGCAGGGGGTCCCCGGCC